>DVQG01000947.1:0-12260 GCA_018231605.1 Papilio ambrax
CCACTACGATACCTGTCTATTAAGTATGTCTTCATAAAAAATTGAATTCGATACTTCATATGAGTTATTTATTAAACTAATCTATCTTATTTAGACACAGTATAATTTTGTTTTATCTCTGAAGCCTACTACAAACTCTTTCAACTGACAAGTTTGACTGTTCACTTAAAGTTATCAATTGGAACTGAATTTTATAGTGGGATTAAGCAATAGCCGCACAGTTAACTGAACAGTGAAATGTTGCAGTTATAATTGTGCCTGTGTAGGCAAAACTATATAGTCAATATTTATGTCTAATTTGGAAGGTATCATATTACCCCGTAAATATATTATAATACAGTAGAACCTCAATAAGTTAAAGTCCAAGGGAAACACAAGGGCTCTGATGTGAAAGGAACATATTATTTTTTGTAGTTAAAGAGGTTTTTATATTACTGAGGTTTGAGTTATCGAGGTTCTACTGTATTACTTTACAACTTACCATTATCATTTCATTTTTGCCATAAGTTTTTTCTGCAACATCAATAGACTCATCATCCAGATAACCTTTAGATTCCATATACTCTTCATATGTTTTATTGACAGGAAATACAATTGTGTGGAACACTTTCTTATCCCAGTCATAAACATATTTACTTTTTTGAAATACAAACCAGACATCAGGATTAAGATTTCCTTTTGTAGTTGACTAGAATCAAAATATTTGAGTATTAAAAATATTATTAAACATTACAAAAATTTACTTCTTGACTATGATCAACTTACCTTTGTGTGATGAAGTTTTACAATTTCTGAGAACCCATTATTAGATGTTGGGACAACTTTTACAATTTCAGCTTGTATAGGATCTTTTACCTTGAAATAGAAGATAATAATTAATATTGTCTATTTTTTATGTTAAAGTGATATTTTAAAAGAAATTTATTAATTACTTACAGCTGTACAAGATAAAAAGCATTGTATGTGAACACTCCAGTAACAGCAGAGGCAAATAAGAATTTGTGTAATTGCTACTACGGCGACACTCACGAAACCAGCCTCAAAGTTTTCTTCAAAACCATATACAACAATCCAAAAATAAAATACCACTGGATATATTACTAAGAAAGGCAATATAGTTCCTTGCAGAACCGTTGCCATTGGCTTAAATAGCTGAGTATATTGTACTAAATCGTCTAATGACGACTGCATCTTAGTTGAAACCATGTTTCTGAAAATTATTTCAGAAATTGTCGCAATGTACAAAAATTTGTTTTCAAATATTAATAAATAGGGCGCGCATTTTTTTATAAATCTTCTATACAAATCAATTCATTAAATTATGTAAAATTTGATTTTACTTAATTATTTATAAGCCCACAACACGACACTTCTTCCTGTCAGATAAAATGACAGATGAATTACATTGTCAAATGACACCGTTCAAAGAATTTGTAAATTAGCGCGTGCAGGACACGTCACATTGTCACATTTTTTTGGTATCTATATTAAAATAAAATTTCAAAAATATGATTTATCCCGTATAAATTATAATAATCATTGGTATAAAAGAAACCCCAGAATGGGCAAGATTATGAGGATGTAGAATATAGAATAGAAGAAATAATATAAACTTTTAATTTTTCAAGACCGAAGTTCATTTATGTTCTGTTCTGACTTATGTTTAAAATTACAATGCATTTTAATTTTATAATTGTCGAGTAAACGTCCTTCATTTCATTATTCATTCTTATTTATTTAAATAATAAAAGTATTATAAATAACAACACCACTACAACTATTATTTAATATTTTTGTCGCACCATTAAGTAACAAGAGTTCGCCAAATGAAACGTGAAACGAGATTTATCTGTCAAAATTCGCGCCAAAATTTATCTGGCATTTGTTATAGAGTTGACTTTGTTACTAAGTTTTAAATTAAATAAACATGGATTTAAAAATCAAAAGAAAATCGATACGAACCGCATACACAAGTAATCTTTTGGAAAGCTACCCACATGATCTACAAATGTATAAAATACCACCCATAGAGGACATAAGACTTCAAGAATTTGAATCTTTGGCTTTAGAAAGGCTAACTTTGTTAAGATGTTTGACGACTGCTACAACTCTTAAAGGATTACGAATATATTCAGATGAATGGAAAGATTACATCATTAATGAACTAAGGAGCCAAGGGTTAAAATACTACGCTAATTTATGTGACATGTCAGGATGTGGAACCAATGAAAGTGATTTACTCGCGAGGCGTAAAGATCATATTGGCCATTTTATTCTTAGATTGGCTTATTGCAGAACAGAAGAATTACGCAGATGGTTTATTGCAAGGGAGTTGGAATTATTCAAGATGCGATTTATGACAATGTCCCCTAAAGCTGTTGAAGAATTTTTTAAGATAAACCAATTATGCTACACAAGTATATCAGATGAAGAAAAAAACGATTTAATGCCTTATTTGAGAGAATCCACAATGCACCATAAGATAGATACCTTGAAAATTTATAAAGTAAAATTTTATGAAGTTCTTGATTTGGTGAAAGCAAGAAAAGTTTATATACAAGGCGGATATGCTTACATACCTGACCGGGATTTTATATCTGTTTTATCTGCACAGTACAGGATACACTTGAAGCAAAGTTTAGCAATCGCTTGTCACCATTTGGGAGAAATTGAACAGGACGAGAGGCTTGTTGGCTTGCTTAAAGGACTTCATCAATCTTATGCTGGAAATGATTACAGTGAAACAAAAGTAACAATACCAATTGAGTCTTTAGATTCTCTTTCTGTTAAATCATTTCCTTTATGTATGAGACAACTTCATGAACAGTTGAGACTAAGCCATCACTTAAAACATGGTGGCAGGTTGCAGTATGGACTGTTTTTAAAAGGAATCGGAGTAACTCTTGAAGACTCATTAAGGTTCTGGAGAGATGAATTCACTAAAATAATGGAATCGGACAAGTTTGAAAAACAATATGCATATAACGTTAGATATAACTATGGTAAAGAAGGAAGCAAGAGGAACTACTCAGCTTTTAATTGCTTAAAAATTATCAATAATAATGTGGGTCCAGGTGATTGTCATGGATGTCCATATAGACATTGTGATCCAAGCAACTTAAAAAATAGGCTCAAGGGATATGGAATAGAAAACCAAGGTAATTATCAATTAGTACTATTTTTAGTGTCAATACACTACAGGCTAGTGTTTTAAAATATTATTTTAAATTATGAAATTATTACCATGTTTTTGTTTTCAGCTCTAAATGATATAGTAGAGATGGCAAAGAAGGGACATTTTCAAATAGCTTGTAGTAAATATTTTGATGCCGCACATAACACTGATATTGGACTAGGAATAAATCATCCTAATCAATATTTTGAGGAAAGTCAGAAACTTCTGGCCGGCAACAAGGTGGAAATTAAGAAAGAAACAAAGGTAGCTAAAAAGGAAGAACCTAATAGTATTGAAGAAATGGATTTTAATGAAATATCTGAATGGAATGAGTAAAATAATTCAATCAAAAGTAAAAATATTTGTTTATTATTAATAATTCATGATTTATATGTCAACTATTTTCTTTTAACATACATTGCATGCTTTGTCATGCGACCACAGTATAAACCAAATATGAAAATGAGTCCAACAACTGAAATGCCCACAACTAGAAAGTATTTCTTTGATGGTGAAGATGAGAGTTCATTGTAGATGTCCCCTAAATTTTCAGCATGATATGCCTGAAAAATACCATTTAAACATTGATTCCTGAATTATAAAATTTGAAAACAAATTATAGCTGAAAAGAAAAAACTTACAGCAACATATCTGTACATTTCCAAACGGCTTGATAATTGTTTTTCACATTCAGGCTCTAATTTTCTGTTACTGTCGTTCAATATTATTTTAAGACATTTGAGACCTTAAAGCAAAAATTAAATTAAACATTACTGTCTTATTTATTAAATTTTTCAGAAAATATGAATAAACAACAATTTTAGTTAACTGTAATTTTAATACACTACAAAAATCTTCACAAAATAAATGAGTTCAATTGGATTCTGTTTGTATTTCTGAAAATTGATAAATTTGTTTACAGAATATATATCTTTGAAGAAAAAGCAATAAAAATGAACTTACGTCGTCCAGCACCGTGTTCTAAATCTTTGCAATATTTAAGTAAATCAAATGCACATGCTCTTTCCAGTAATGGATCAGCGTCAATGTCTACTTCGGTTTCCTCTATTATTTGTGCAACTTCTTGAGCACATTCAGCTGATACTATTTTATGACTTAACAAGGCCTTCTTTAAACATTCCTCTACCTAAAGTAACAAATAACTTAGGATTAAGTACATAGCATAAATTTATGATATTATTAGCTTTTGCCTGCGACTTCGCTCGCGCGAAATAAAAAGAGTAATTAGCCTATGTGTTCTTACGAAAATCTTCGCCAAAATCCGTTAAGCTGTTTAAGAGATATGTAGTAACAAACATCCATCCATCGTTTCATATCTTGTTAACAATATAAATGCGAGTGTTAGATGAATGGATAGAATGATGTATGTTAAAAGTTATCTTCAGAATGGCTCAATGAAATTTACATTCTGTTAATGGGAACATCCTACCTGGCCATCAGCATTTGTATCAGAATCTTTAGGTCTTGAACAAATGGTTTGTATTTCTGCTTTACATAATTTCCCAAGTAAGGGATCTAGACGGTAATTTAAAGCCTGCTCTTTAAGTATACTTGCAAGTTTGTTTTCACATGTATATGACAATTTAGATTCTCTAAACTTCTCTTTAAGACAGTACAAAACTTTGCCTTGCAATTCCATATCTTGTGGTTCTGTTGCTGTAAATATGATTTATTATTTTATTTATAAAAAAAGTCAAACTTTTTTTATATTACCCGCATATTGTCCACACTTACCTATGATCCTGAAACAATATTTTTTAATGTCAAGTTTACATGCATTTTGCAAATTATTATTAAAACGGTAATCCATGTTCTGCTCAATCATTCTATTTACAATAACAATTTTACAATTTTCCTCAAAATCTGGTTTTTGACGGTGATCCTAAAATAATAAATAAAATAGAATTATAAAAATCGGCTGTAATTAACTTTAAATAAAAGATTAAAAGAAGCTCACTTTTAAGCAATCTAAAATATTAGATGGTTCAGTATTGTGGCAATATAGATCTATCATGTCATTACAACTGGTTATCAAGTGATAATCTATAGCATTGTCTGCAAATTCTTGTTTTCGAACAACAAAAATAGCTTTTCGGCATCCTTCGCTTAATTTTCCTTTAGCAGTTTGAAGACACTCTAAAGCTGCTGCCTCTCCATGAGGTACTGTAGGACAATACATTTGTAAATCTTTGGCGCAAGCCTCTTTGAGATCTGGATCTAAATCTATATTCTCCTTTTGTTGGAATAGTTGGCTTCTTAACTGTTGACGACAGTCTTTAAATATCGTGTGTTTTCTTCGACTAATTGTATCGTTCCTTACAATTTCACTTAAACATGTAACAACCTGGCTTTTCGTTTGTGCTTTTGGACAGAATCTTACAACATAAGATTTGCAAGCATTTTTAAATTTCCTTGTAAATCTATAATTTTTTAACGCAATTAGTTGTTCATGTTCTATTGCAGCTCGACATTTCACATTCGCCTTTACTTGTGCATCATTCTTGTGCGTAATCAAACAATCAAGTACATCATCATAATCTCTTTTACTATTTAGTTCTGACAAACAAAGCTTCTCTATAGGTATTCGACAGTTAGTGCTAATAATAGCATTCAGTTCAATGTGACCACTTTGTGTTTCAGTAAAGTTTGTCACAACATCCCTGCACTTAGGAGACAAATCTTTAATTTTATTTTGCAAACAAAGTATTTCTTCTCCTTTACCCGTATTGTCAAAACAGTAATTTGTCAAATCATCAATGCAGAAGTCTTCAATTTCTGGTAACAAATCTACACTTACTGCCCTTTGCCTCATCACTCTACGTACTTGTTGTTCACATGCAGGTTTCAATATACCTCTTAGTGCAGAATTATATGCATAGTTATATAAGCATGGGAGTATTAAAGGGTCTTTTGCTGATTGATGTTCACTAGCATCAGCCCATTGCAGTTTAGCTTTGCACTGAGTGACAGCATCATATATGCAAGCTTTATATAATTGGGGATCAAGTTTAAAATCTCTGGATATAAAATATTGAATTTGCAGCACTGCAGCTTCACAGTCAGCTGTCATTGATTCAGTTCCAAGCTTTTCCATCAAACATGACATAACTCTCCCATTTCCACCATTAATTTCCCTGCAAGCTTTATCAACTACAGGTTTACAAGCTTTACGTAAAATAGGATCTACTCTCCAATCTTCTCCAGGATCTGCTTCTTGAACCAAAACTTCTAATGATCTTTGACAATTCATGCTTATTCTCTTTTCCTTTTTTTTCTTCGGTCTAGCATGTTCCATTAAACAGTGTATAATTTTGCCTTGTGCTGCAATTCCTCTGCACAAATTATTTATATCATTTGCACAGTTTTGCATCAATTCAGTAGATAGTCTGTAATCTTCCATTAACATCTTTCTATGATCAGTCATTTCTGCAATGCACTCAGGTGTCAATTTTGTGCTATCATTTCTTGATATATTTTCCAAACATAATAATATTTGTGCCAGTCTCACTTCTTTGTCTTCCACCACACCTTTCCTACAGTGGTATTTTCTGATGTCATCTTTACAAGACTTTACTAAGCCTTTACTATTTTTGTAATTGTTTACCACATTTCGTTGAACATAAAATAGTTGATCTTGACATGTTTTGGTCATACCTGAAACCAATACTTGTAGATTGTACAAAAGTAACTTTAAGTTAAAATTATTGACTGAATTAAACTAATGTAAAAATAACCTTTTTCATATTTATGTCGTACAAGACATTTATACATTAATCGGGAACCAGGAACTTCATCAGCACAAAAGTGTTGGCCATCTACATTACAAGCAGCAAAAACAATTTTGTCTAACTGTATTGTGCTATATTTCATTTCATTCAAAATTATCATTTCCGATTGGCACTCAGGACGGAGGTTTTCAACAAATGGCTGTAGACAATTTAGTGTCTGAGATTGTGACATACTCTTTAAATCTGAAGTAATTCTGCCACAGCTGTATGTGTTAATGTCGTTAAAGCAGTGTTGCAAAAAATTGTCTGTTATTATCCAGTCATTAAAAAGTAAAAGTTCAATTTTGTCAATGAGATTCAAACATGTTTTATCTTTCACACTGGGCTTCTTTTTTAAAATGCAATCTACACTTAACTCGGATGGATTCAAACAAGCTATTATATCAGCTTCATCTTGGCATGGCTCTTTGACTTTGTAATCCATGTAGGCATTATCTAGTAGTTCTGCCTGGTGCATCCATACTTTGTGTTGACAAAGTATACTAGCCTGCGTTTTATTATTACGTGTCGCGTTCAAAGCACAAGACAAAATATTAAGATCGTCACGTAAACCTGAACATTCTTTTTGAATATTACCACACCCACCCAAATCTACAGAATATACTCCTTTTTGTGATCGAATTAAACCACCGATTGCTTGTACTCCTGACACATTGTTTATTGATAATGATAAAAGACATATAGCTTGTATTAACACTAAATGAAACATTTTGATATACCGGCTTAATTAATACTTATAATACTAAAACATACTGGTAGATTCACTTTTCCTTAAATAGTTCCTAATTTCAACTTGTCATTTCTTAAAATATTTGGTATATCAGATCAATAACGTTTTTATGTACATCGTAGATCTTTCACAATCACAATAAACGATTTCTATTTTCTATCCGCAAAAAATACGCAACGATTGCTGTTTGACAAAGAAAAACACAATTGACATTTATACTTTTTCGACGTTTTTTTTTGACAAAGATATGTGAAATATACAACTTCAAATTTTTTTATCTGAAAATTAATCGATTATTTTCAGATAAAATAACAATAATAAACTATGAAAACTAACTATATACAAAAGTTGCTGAGTTTTTTTTTGTTTCTATCATGGAAAACCTATAGCGTTGTAATAAAATTGTGTTGAAAATTAAATAATTAACATACAAAAACGAATTAATGTATCATTTGACATTCAAAAAAATGTTCGACGGTTGTTGCTGAAACAACAAAACCTTTGCCTATTTGATGACAGTGGAAAAAAAAATATCGAAGTGAAGTAAAGTTTTGTCAATTTTGCCAAAGCGATAAAGCAAATTTCATCAATCACCATTTAACAATTCAATTTAAGTGCCGGTTAGAAATAAACAATGGAAGGTTTTATTGAAGTTAATGAAATATCCGATTTTGTATCATACATACGCAGCGTAAGTATACATCATATTCATATTTTTTCAGATTCATATACTATTTTTAATTCCCTTATATTTTATCGCACTAATGTTTGTACGTATTGCCTAACATATTTTTTAGTATTAACTTAAATGCAACAGCTGCAATCATTTTCTTATTTTAATTGTACTCTCGAAATATTATATACATATACAGAAGGCAATGAAATATTTGATACCACAAAAATCATCTGAAAGTTTACTTGTAATTATTCAAATGTAAACAATTTAGTTATTGTTAGTTTACATATTGTTAAATAAATTTCGTATAAAACTTTTTAATTTTACATCAAGTAGGTGCTATTGTACAAGATAAATTAACAATTAGCTTTTGAATACGACTTCATCTGCGCAGAATTAAAAAACTTAGTAATGAAGTCTATGTTACTCAGCTATTATTAGTTATTAGCTAACTGACTGCAAAAGAATTTTTGTAATCAGTGAAGTAGTTCTTGAGACAAACATATTGTTCCTCTTTATAGTACTTGTACATTAAAAAAGAAAGCTTTACAAATGAAATTGTTTTGCAGATTGAATGGCGTGATCCATGGCTCATAGCGCTGCTGTCTTTCCACATCCTTGTTACATTCACATGCTTCTCAACACGGAATTATGGAAACTTTCAAGTTATTCTTTTTATAACGCTATGTAAGTATTTTTCTTAATAATACAAAATAGATTTAATAGAAATGTAATTGTTTATAGTATCTGCAGTTCTTTGCATAGATGTGAAGAGTCTTTTATGTTCCTTAAATTGTTATGATACATAAAATAAGATATTAGAAAGCCCTAGCTTAAAAACTTAAAGTAAAAATATGTAGCCGTTAGTTCATTACACCTGACAAATGTAACTTAATAACCTAGCAGCCTATCAACTGTTTGAAATTAAATAAATGAGATAATTTTTGTTTACATTTAAGCCCCTTTTTCACTAAGCTATTGACTGCAGTCGTCAAAAGCACTGGAAATGGCGTGCTTATAAAAAATAGTTCTTTTTAAATATCGTGGCGACCTAAGGTCGTTAGCGCGCTGCGTAGTCACTTCGCCCGAATCCCTCTGAGCTCTGGACAACTAAAATTATTCTGCGCAGTGACTCAGAGGAAATCAAAAGTCGCCAAAATATATGAAAACTACTATTGTGCAATCTTATGACAAATTTCGCGCCGTTAATTGTGCCAGTGGATATGAGGTCTTAATTATATTCATATGCAGCTTATCTTTTATTTCTGAAGGTTACATTACAAAGTTTTAGTATGTTTTTATTTGGTCATATCAATGTAAAAACAATTTTCGTGATGTATCGTAATTTTAAAGTAATGCACGTTCATGAAGGAAGTTGTTAAAATAATTTAATACTGTCACTAGAATTTTTTTCTATGACGTATGTAAATATTTATTTTTGATCATGAATACGCTGACACTAAAAGTGAATTCTTTTAATAGCTGCCTTTATAAAAAACGTAATGACTAAAAATATCTGCGTAAATGCTAACATGACTGTTTAAAAAAAAACTTTCGAAGTAATATTGTTAAGTTATTAATATTATAACTACGAAAGTTTGGATAGATGGATTAATGTTTGTTAGTTTGTAGCCTAAACGGCTAAACGGATTTCGATGAAATTTGGTATAGACGTAGAGGATAGTCTGGAAGAACACATAGGCTACTCACTTTTGCCTTTTTTTAAATCCAAGCGGACGGAGTCGCAGTCGAAAGCTAGTAGATTATAAAGATATCGTAACATTTTTATGATTATAATAAAAATGGAATTTCGTTGTATACTAAGTGATAAAAAGCGGCGTTTAAACTGTGAACTACTATAAATAATAAAACTTTTGGACTACGATACAATAAATATTACAACGTTGTAAAGTAATTCAAAATACTAATATTTTATGACGTTAACTTCATTGATGAAGTAATTATCTTTCGTTCCGAATTTAATTTACGTGGCGTCCATCTTGACAATTGATTGATAGATTTTCGTTATATCTTGAATAAGTGATATTTTAAAAGAGGTGTTCTTATGTTTTTTTATGAGAAAAAAATTCATGCCTTTGTTAATTGTAATTTGTGTATGGTTTAGGGTTTTAGGATAGGAATCCGGTCTATTAGCTAAACTTTATAGCGGCTCACATTAAGGTTTTACATGTGGGGACCCCTCTTTATTACTCTTGGGAGAAACTAAACAAGGTCTTTTAAAGATGGAACATGTCTTTATATGAGAACAAGATATTTTATCTTACATTTCAAGTAATGTTTATACATACTTATCATAAATTTTTAAGATTAAATAACTCATAACATTTTTTTTACGTATATGTTTAATTCATGTTAGTGTTTGCAATCAGTAAGTATGTTTGATAAAAACAACGTCTAATTGATTCTTGATTTTAACTCAGTCTTTTTCGTCGCAAAAGTATGCCTATAATTTTTTGATTAGAAAAGTAACTAAGGTATTTTTTTGTTTAATTTACTTTTACAGTGGGCTTTGTCGCGAAGCGATGATATCGTCCCATAAGTCTTAAACAAACAAAACTTAGTTAACTAACTGTTTTCTTAAAAAGATTTCGGCCAACTTAAAAACTAAGGTATTTTACAGCAGGAATGCCTACATCATTTTACATTACTCTCATATTTGTTAAGAATAAAAGAGAATATTACAGTCAACTAATGATTCGTCAGTAAATCCACTGTTTTTTTTTATCAATTACTTATTGCGAGTCAAATATAAAGAGAGGTTTGCTTAACTTCCAAACTTTGATAGGTGTTTAACATGATTTATATTTTTAATTTATAGATGTCCAATGAATTAACAGCTAAAGGTGAGGATTGTCTCTTACAAGAAGCGACGGATAAATTTGTATTAAAGTTCGCTCGGCAGCCGAGGGCGGCGGCGAGCGCGCCCGGACGTGTCAACCTTATCGGGGAGCACGTAGATTACTGCGAAGGATTTGTGTTGCCAGTGGTAATTACAATTGTGTTATTTAACAGTTAAGAGAATCTGTCTACCCCTTAGCATTACAGGCGTGAGTAACTAGTATTATTTAACTGGAAAGACTAGTGGTCCAATTTCTTACTTATCTCTATGGTACATTGAACAATTTGAATAGAAAACTTCGTAGCAACTCGCGTAGCATTTTTTGTAGTGTTACCGAGAGATTCTACCTTTAGGAGCATGCGCACACCTGAAAATAAACTATCGCACAGCTGCTTAGTCTTTCTTTGATTCCTACAACCTTAGTAATGCAACTAAACAGTTGAATTGGCTGCGAAACAATCGACAATCGACAATTGCGATAGTTTAGTCAAAGGTGTCCGATCTAAGAAAACTTTGTTTTCATTCTATATTATATATAAAAAAACGTAGTTGCTAATAACTTTTTGTCAAAGTATTAACAATTAATTTTTGCTATTAATTTTGGTCAGGCGCTACCATTTAAAACAGTAGTAGTGGGTGACTTCAACAACACAGATGAGTGCAACATCGTGTCGGTGTTAGCAGACGGACAGGAGTTGAGCAGCAGTTTTCCCGCTCCAACTAAATCGGAGTTAAAACCGGGCCCGCCATCATGGATAAACTACGTCAAAGGAGTTGTCGCTCATTTCCCTCGTAAGTACATTGTTATGATTCATGCAATACGAGCTTGCACCCACGTCTCGGTCCGCACGGAATTAAAAAAAAAACAAAAACGAGTGGCTGGTGTGTTCTTCCAGAGTTTCCTCTACATCCTTACTAATCGAAATCCTTTCAGCCGATAAGGCTACAAAATCTAACAAACATCCATCCATCTAAACTTTCGCATTTACATTATTATGATACTAGATGAT
>DVQG01000948.1:0-12258 GCA_018231605.1 Papilio ambrax
AGTTTTCTTCTTCCGCAGCAACGTAAGTACCTCGTCAGGCCGATATCAGCCTGTTACGCAGTGAACGTGTTAACTTAGAAAATATTGAAATGTATGTATAGTATGGGAATAAAGCATGAATGACTGTTGTAGTATGTAATAAACAGCATTTACTATGTACTGTATATAGTGCATTTACTTGTGTATGTTTGCTGAGGTGTAAGTTTTATGTCTAAATAAGGCATAATATTTAATTTCGTGTGGTATACAAGAACTAACATCAAATTTCTTTTAGTAAAAGAGACAAAAAAATTGTTGCTGTCTCTGTTTTGTCAGATCAATTGTGCATGCTTTTTTGTTGGTTTTATCTATAAACAGTTCAATCAAAAATTTCTGTCCATATCAGTTTTTGATAATTCCTATACTACTGCCTATTGGAAACTAAAAAAATTATATACATTATATATATTTATGTAAAAAAAAAATGTAACCAGTTTTATAATTTTTTGCATGAATTATATTATTGGCATATATTGTTAAATGATTAGAATTCATAGATAAGCCTTTTATGGTTCAGTTCCTTTAACTATTGTGATGCTTGGAATCAGAAAGGTTAACTAATAATTAATGTTAATCCATATTAAGGTAAAAAACAAATTGAAATACACTGCCTGAGATTAGTGCCTATTTCCTCTTAGCAGTTAAACGCACTACTTTGAGTACAGCTGTCATTTTATAGGTCACGGACGCGTTAGTGGAAAAACAAACGACGTCATACGGTAGATGACCGCTAAGTGGAAATTCCGCCTTACTGATGATTTCCAATCAGTATGCATGTAACTGTTAGTCTGTAGTTTTATTTATAACATTGTATTTATAAGCAATATGTTCCAAAATTTTTAATAACAAAATATGGTTGTGCCTTATTTAGCAGCGTCACAGAATCAGATGTTCCTTTTAGAAATTTCAGTCAATATTGATTCTAGTCTTTTATAACAAATGACTTGTGCCGTCCAAAATTTTCTCAATGTCATATGTAATTCTGATGCTAGTTTTAAATACTGATTAAGCAATAAATAAATGAATTGAACTAAATGTTTTTTTTATTACTCGAACATTCTACAGGTGCTCCTAAATTATGATTTCAAATATGAAAAACTTATATATCTCATCAAGGATTTGTCTCATAACATTATGTTATGAAAGGAGACAAATGTTAAGTTAGTTAAGTTAGGTGTTTTTTTAGTGAATATTAACGATTGTTAACGGACCGATTGACAGGGAGATTGTTAACGGACCGATCACAAACTGTGTAGGTAGAGGACCTAAATAACTGTCGTTGCAGCGCAAAGTATGTTGCCTAATTTTTTGTAGTTTTAAAGTTTTTTTTTTAATTTTACTTCAAAAATTTATTTTTTATATTTTTCATGTGTCAGTTATTACAAAAAAGGTATAATGGGTACGAAAACCCAATGATTAGGCTTGTTCAAGAAAAAAAAATGACCACTGTAAACACATTATTTTGGACGTACGGGCAAATTTTACTTTTTTTTCCAAACTAAATTTTAAAACTATAGGTAATCGGGCAACATACTTTGCGCTTAAGCAATAGCTATATTCGTCCGTTGATAAACATACAGTATATATCAATGGTTTATCTATGGTAATGGATGTAAGGAATAAATAATAAAAGACATGTTAATGTAATCAATGTTTATTGACAATATTTGTAAAGCACAGATTGTAGATATCACGTTTCAGTTATGCACACAAGTCAATCCATACCGAACACTGTTACTATACAAAGTAATCCGTTTATGCTATTAGCGGTTAGTGTAATCACATAGAAAAGAAATTATATTAAAAATTTTTATTTACATCTTAATATTTTTTATTAGGTACATGAGTTTTATATGAAAATGGTATAAAAATTACACTTTCATAATATTTTTACATACATTGTCTTAATACAAACGTGGTTTATTCTAACATTGAAAAAATATAACAATAGTAAAAGCGATGCTTCATATAAATAACAGTCATATACTGTCGGCGTTACAAAAATGTAAAATGTCGCTCGAGGCACTGCAGTAGTGATTTCTATAAAACGTTCGGGTGTTTCCGTCGAGCCGACCGAAATTCCGATAAATCCGCCCAATAAAAAACATCCGATTTTGCCGATTGACCAATAGGCCGATGGTTCAAAAGAAAACACCCTATCGGTCGTATTCATTGATTAAATCGACTTAAAAAAAATCACATCAATGGTTAAGATACAGAAAGGTCTAACTCATGCTTTTAATATTTGCTGAAGGACACAAATATGCAGAGAAAAATCCTTTCGAGTGGTAAAAAAGCGTGTGTAGATTAGATAGGCATTTACATATATGTGTTTTATTTAGATTTTTGTGCGCGACGTAAGGTCAGGACAATTTTATACTAATAATCAGACCTCACTCTACTATTCGTTCTAGAGTAGTTTAATGATGACTAAGAGAGGTCTTTAGTGTAGCTTTAGTACGATAAATTAGCATTATGTGACTGTAGGTAAATTCAAAAACTGAAGAGAGTAATTTTACTAGGACAGTAATTTGGGTAAGTGCCTATCTACGCATAAACGGTATAGCAAATATAAAACAATTTTAACTTAGACAATTCTTAAAGAAAATAAATATAAATATCGTACATATGGCAAATATTTGGCTTTATATAGTTTTTAGTGACAATAAATTTATATAAACTACCTTTTATCATTTGAAAAGATGGATTATTTTTTTAGGTAGAAATACTCAAACAGTTTGTCACTACGGACTTACAAGCAGTCATATAAGAGTATAGTTCTACAAACTTATCTAGCCCAGTAGACAAAAATAAATTAACCACTTTTTCGTGTCTTTAATATGAATTTTCTATGGCAAAATAAACTTACAGAATGCAATAAGAGGGCCATTTACCTGGCCAGATAAATTTGTAGTGCTATATGAATATTATATTCGTTATTCAATACAATAGTAATTAAAGCTCGTTGCCCATAGAGCTGTCGTGTGTGAGATTCGAGTCCATGCTCGCGTTGTCCGAATCTTGGCTTTGGTTACCGCTGTAGTTGGCTGCTTCTTGCAGACGCATTAACATATTCAACTGGAAATTAAAAAAAAAAATAAAACTCCACAATCGAATAGAATGACACTGTCATTCGTTTTTAATTGGACATTTGTTGAAGCAACTTACCAATGGATCTTGATTGTTGTTTCTATTCGCCTCTTGATTTGCTTCTTCAATACTCATTTCCTCAACTGTAATCGCTCTCAGCGTCTGCAATAAAAAAGTTAATAGTGTCGTTAATTACGGTTTAAAAATAGAACAGACCTATCAAAAAAGCAGACGATCAAGAGAGGAACGAAACATAGAAAAAAACATACAGACGAATTGATTACCTCCTTCTTTTGGAAAGTCGGTCAAAAAATAGAGACAAATTGATAATCTGTTGGAAGTCGAATAAAATAGGGAAACACAAAGAAGTGTTTCATTCATATAACGAATTACTTTCATAGAAATTTACTAATTTACATTCTTATGTATTCTCTACCGCACTTCACACATTTAATGGTATTTTAACATTGGTAGAGCCAGCTTTATCATCTTCGCAGTGCAGAGCTGGTTTGCCTGGTGTAATACCTCGACCACACAGAAGACAGGCGTGAAGTGAAACCAATTCCGCGTACAGTCTGATAAATGTGGTGCTGGAGGCCTAATATAAGTCTCTTTCCTTGCCCAACATTTTTCTTTACGGAAAGGATGGTTAAGGTAAGTGGATTTGACGGTGGAGAAAACACGCAAGGGGAAATATTCTCTTTATGTGTGTCTTCTTTTCCGTTGATTAAGGGTAGGCGACGCATCTGCCTATGTGGATGTAAATGATCTATCGCTTTCTCAGCGAATTCAGGTGGTCGCTGGCACGTTTGCCACGTTATAGTATGAAAAAATATAGTTGTGTACTAACATGTGAGTGGTTGGGCTCCCGCCAGGGGTAGGTGGACTTGACGTGGTGCAGCGGGTCCACTGCGGCGTGCCGGCGGCGGCCGTACAGCGCCACGCCCTCGCGCGCCGCCTCCGACGCGTACGGCACGATGCTGTAGTTCCACACGTCCGCGAACCACGCCTACACAACACACTATTTAATAAGCAATCGTAACAACGCTATTAATATAGATTTTGATTGAAAGAGTGAGAGTTTAAATCTAATTTAAAGATTCTGAATGATTTTACACATTTATGTACATTATAGTAAGTTTTGTCGACGACTCTATTCGCGTGGAATAAAAAAAAAAACAAAAATAAGGAGCCTATGTATTTTTCCAGACTGGCATATATGCTATATTTCATCCATATAAGATAGTTTTTGAGTAATTTTAATACATACAAAAATGCAAATCTTTCCTCTTTATAATATTAGTATAGCTGAAAATATCCATTTATCTGACCTGACTGGCCTCCAAGTCCATGGGGCAGGCGAGGAAGAGGCGCGGGCCGACGGTGACGTCACTGGAGGAGTGCGCCTCCAGGAAGGCGTTGAGCGCCGCCCACACGCCCGGCAGCCACTCCAGCACCGCCGCCAGCGCCGCCTCGCGCCGCCCCAGCCGCAGCTCCAGCGAGAACAGCTTGCGCCGCAGGTACCTGCAATACTTCCACACTAAGAAACTGTGTTTTTACAGTGTTTTTTTATATTTTTATGTAGACAGATTTCACTACTTCATAGTAATTAACGAAATTTCAATAGGATCTTAATTATTACACATACCGTGCTAGGAATCCTTTGACGGGTTCCATGTGGTTGGCAGTGAGTAGCCAGCGGAAGTTGTGATGCAGCTGCAGGTTGGTGGTGTTACACGTCGCCTGCGACATTGTGCCTGCACAAAAATATAATCATCATCATCTTCCTCCTTATCCTGGTCCCCAAGGGTTGGCGCAACAGGTTTTTGTCCTCCAAATAACTCTATCATACGTCATCTTTTCGATCGTCACCTATCACGCAATCCGTCCGGCTCTTTCTAGGTCTACCTCTACCAGTGTATCTCCACACTCTGCACAAAATATAATGTTGTTTACAATTGTTAACATAGACCTAGTATATTGGTGAAATAAAACACAATCTTACAATTTGTCTTGTTAATCATTCTGTGAAAATACTTTTCTATAGTAAAGGTCACAGCATTCTTAAATAAATGTAATTTGGAAGAAAAGATACTTCAAAAGCTTTATGAGTTAACTTACAGTATTAGACAACTTAGCTACGTTAACAGAAGTGTAGCACTTTATTAGAATTTTTAGCACGATTTTGTGTACATATAGTGTATATGTGAGTACGTGTCATGTAAATGTGTGAGTACCTATGATGACAGGCATGTTGCGGTTGTCTGGCGGCAGCAGGCCGGCGAAGGCGTCGCCGAGCGCGGAGGCGTGCTGCAAGTTGTCTAGCAACACTACGGAAGGTAGTGCCGCCTCCTCGGCCCCCGCCGCGCCCGCCGCGCCCGCCGCGCTGCACTGCTCCGCGATGTTCGCCAAGTACGCGCGCAGCTCGTTGCATGACTTGCGGTCGACACTAAATAAATACATTTTTATTACGTCAAAATTGCACATGTTTACAAGTAGGTTGTTGGTTGTTGTCGTTTTAAGTTAAAATAATTGCTCGTTTTAGAATAACCCGTTGTTCTAAGGAGGTTTGCTAAGACAACAGTTCATTTTGATTTTACCTGGTAATAAAATATTATTTGAACACTACACGGACTTCCTAATTAGCAATGGTTTACTATACTGTCACTAACCAGCACGATCACATAAAATTTTAAGCTTGTGTTTAAGTTCGCCGACATAAGAAGTTAGATAATTGAGTTTGGTTAGTTTAAGACTAATATGGCACGTTATAGTCGCTTCGGGGCAAAGCCCCCTGTGAAATAAAAAAAAAAGGATCACATAACATACTAAAATCAGACTATAATAGGGACGCACATAAAACGTCTCTTATAAAGCTTTTATATTTATAATACTTACTTAAATGTAGCCACAGCTTCAGCGGGATTCCCTCGTCTTTGTGTGCGCTGTACATAGAACTCCGCAAGTTTTGCAGCTAAGTACGATTTCCCAGTACCGCTTGGACCGCACAGTATCACTCTCCGATGCTCAGATAACAGGGAAACGTATCTATATACAATATTTTTTGGTATAAGACTATCAAACGCCAAGCTTCCAACTCCTTGTAGGCAAATATACAATGTATTAACAGTGCCAATGATGTAACCACACGGCAGTAATTCAGGGAAACCGATTTCAGGTCCTCTAGTCGCCTCTCCTAGATGATAAGATGTGATTGAATCCGTGTTCAGTCCAAGATTAGTCCCAGGATCTATCCTGGACAAGTAATCTTTAAATGTCTTCCTAACTATATAATCTAAGTTCTGCCAGGTCGTTTTGCCTGATATATAAGTGTATGCGATTGTAAATTCATTGCAGTTTATTGTAGAATCGCTATTATATACATTCTTGTAGGAATTGCTGTGAGTGGATTTATTACTCTTGAGACTGTTAGTGTTGGATTTGTTTATGGATTGTGGGTAATCTTGGGTCTCTGTTTCTGGGCTGTGTGTTTGAGACATTCGAGGAGAGTCGTAGCTCGATTGTTTCTCGAAATGGTTGAACGCGGCCGCGGATTGTTTCGCGTAGAATCTGCATTCGGATTCAGTGAGTGTATCTTGGACCTCTTCGAAATAGCGTTGGAATGTCTCTGGTTGTCCCAAATATACTGCTATCGCGATTTTCTTTCCATCTGTGGTGTCACCTTGACTGTCAGCTACACCTGAAAATGTATTTTTATTAGCCTTACTTGTGTTAAAGCATATCAAAGGTCTACAATTGATCTTACTAGTGATAAGATTTTTTGTTTTACTTGATTTAATATTGTAGAATAAAAATAAAAAAATTGACAATATTGCTTATAGTTTGGAGGCTTTGTTTAAATCATAACATCGTGCGTGCATTATGAAATAATAACATTTGTCACGAAACGTTTTTGTTGCGAGGGTGCTTTTTTATTGTTTGCCATTTGTTAAGGGTTCTTTGGTTGAATTCCTGACACACAATAGTTAATTTATCACTGGAATATATCACAAATTCCATTTTTCTAACCAAAAAGGAAACATTATTTTATTACTATTCGCCCCTTTTTGCGTGACTCGGACTATTTATTTAAATTTGTGTGTGTCATACACAAATTGTTTCAATCAACATATAATCGTAACTAACATTCTTACGAAAAATAAATAAATAAACACCTCGAGTAAGAAAGTACAAAACAAGTATTAAAAATAACATTGACTAGCTGTTGCTCGCATCTTCGTCTTGTGTAAATAAATATAGCCAATGTTACTCAGTGATATTGTAGCTACTTATTGGTGTAAAAAATTTTTAAATAGGCCCAGTTATTGAGTTATTTCAATACACCCAAAAATAGATTTCATTCCTCTTTATAATATTAGCATAGATAACGTTTCTTACCGATATCAGAATAGCTCTCTCCAATCGCCAGTTCCCTGGTCTTCGGTGGAGGTAACACAGTATTGATATCATAGTCTCCACTCAATCTGTCGCCAGAACTCAACCCGTTCGTAAATATATCGCCAGAACCATTCAAAGCGCTCAATATGGCTTCGGTGTTCTCATTCAATTCGCACACGGCTTTGTTACCGTATATCGGTTCCACCATACTCGATTTCGGTGATCCTTTCTTCGAGAAATCCATGGTAGGGGTCGAGGTGAGCGTGAAATCTAAATCTAGCGGTTGTGAATGCAGATCCATTGATGCCTGTGTAAATAAATAAATACATTATTTTCCTGAAGAATTGAGTGTCTCCTTCTTTTGGGAAGTCGGTCAAAACCCAAAAAAGTTAGGTAAGAATTTCGTACTACAGAATAAGAGATGAAATCTAGTAAAAAAAAGTCAAGTTCTTGCAAAATTCATTTTGATGCGTTTCAGACAATCACACTCATCATCGGGTACTATCAAGCAATAGTTGAGTCTTAATAAATCTGTCATCTTAATTTAAGTCTTATTCCTTAGAGTTAGAGTTGAAATTACATGATTACCTGATGCGGCTGGTCTGCAAGGCTGAAGCGTCGCGGGTCATCGGCAGCGGGCAGCGAGCTCTGACTGCCGGCTAGCGAGCGTGACGTCACCAGCCGCTGCAGCCGCTCGTTGTTCTGCTTCAAGTTCAACATCTCGTTCTGTGACAAAATAAACATGGTCCTTATTGCAAAAGATAATGAAAGGAAATAGGGATCTTATAACAATGGACATGATTTTTAGATGTAAATCTTAATGCAAAAGTTGTCTTAAACTGGTAAAATTCACGCCAAAACAACGTCATATATATCTATTGGGTTATATAACATATGTATTTACATGTTATGATAATTACCCTCATCTTAATAACAGTATCCTTAAGACTTTCTAGTTGATGCGCCGAGCTCAGAGCTTCAAGTCTGATGTCAGTTAGCACTAAGTCCTTTTCTCTAAGTTGTCTCTTCAATTCATCCACCAATCCAGCATCATCTGGTTTATCTGAAAAACAATAAGATACATACTATTAAAGGTCTCTAAAACGTATTTAGATTCATAACTAAAGTTAAGTTAAGTTTTTAAAAAAATGTCTTTACAAATAACCATTTAAAAAGGGTTATTTGTAGACATTTTTTTTTAAATTTAAACCTGTTGCGCCGACCATACGGGAGGAAAAGGAGAGAGATGAAGAGAGGAGTAAATTTTTGTTAATTTACTAATATTGCTTTTAACCGCTCCAACTAAGCTCTAGGCTTCTGCTAGGATATGATTCACGACAATAGTCGAATGGTGGGTTTCGAAATCTCGACCGCAAGATCAGTAGTCCGTACTCCGTAACTCAAACCATTTGGCTAATTAATTAATATGTTTATTACCTTTGGCTTGTTCATCAGTCTTAGCGGCGCATGGCTTATCCTTGGCCTCAGGTAAAGCTTCATGGGAATGTTCTAGACTATTCTCGTTACTTCCTTCTCGGATAGTATGAGGGTCATCATAGTGGTGTGAGCCGGATGAACTGTCTTGTGACGACAATTGGCCTAAGGAAGAATGCTTTGCTGTCTTCGATATCTTTGCATTCCTTGAGAACGCCTTCGTAAATGATGAGCGAAGCTGTAAAGAACGAGAAACGGTTAATTTGCTAATAATAATTCCATTGTATTCTATTTACTTTGTTTGTGTTAGAAAAGTTTTCAAATAATAAGGTCGTTCACAGGAAATATTTAACTACGACAAAGTTTATAATAAATATCATATGATCGTTCATTTTGTTTATTAAATGATTTTTTTTTATAATTTGCATATCATTCACGTATCTGCAATTCCAATGCCTTATTACAGTAATAAATAATGCACTTAAAATTTCAAATTTATTATATTTTCCATTTTATACTGACAGCTACAAAAATTTGTCAAAGATTATTAATTTTTTAGTATTTTATTAATAATCGAATATTGCATTTTACAGACTCTTAGAACCCTCCGTTCATTTCAATATTTTGTATACAATCGGTAAATGTAATTTTGAAATTGCATCTTTATCTGTATTTAACTAACTGTGGCCTGCGATTCCGTCCACGTGCAATTAACAAAAAAAACTGCCTATTAACTTGTCACTAATTAAGAAATATATTTGAGCACTGCAATTTACAAGGCGCTAATTAAGACGTAAAAAGATTAGTTACTAATGAAGATTAATTACCCATCCTTTTTTCTTGTGCTTCTTGTCGTGAGGCATTGAAGAGCCGCTACTTAGACTGTTAATACTGGACACGCTGTCCGTCGATAGATGGCGTGTGATGGCTCCGTTACCGGTTTGCACGCGTTGCGGCGACGACTGAGGCGCTTGTGTGCTTGCTGGCTCCTGTTTATAAGAACAATTTAGTAACTTATGAACTCATTAAAAGTCTCGTTAGCAAGGGTGGGCTTAATAAATGTAAAATAATTAGCAAACTTTAAAGCCCTAATGTCTAAACAAAGGAACTATGATAGAGGAAACTTGGGTAAAATCATCATGTTTTCTCCCAAGGATTCTGTAGTAGGCCATTGTACACGTTTTTCCCTGGACAGCCTGTATAGTGGATTTTTTCTACTGCTTTTGTTTTATGTGACAAATTTATTTACCTTTTTGTTGTCACTGGGGTCATTGCCTTAGACTCGGACCATTATAGATAAATATTTTTCTATTTTAGTTTAGCAACGGTTTTTATCGGTATTATTTTTATGTTGTTTTATGCAATAACAAATTAGTTAAGAGTGAGCTTCCAATATCTAATAATCTTCAGAAACAAAACGATAGTAAACAATGCAATTATTAAGTCACTTTAATAAGAACATCTTAAAGTAGGGTACGTTAATTTGACACAAATGTAGTGAATTAATAAAATGATCAAATGTCGCTAGCCTTTCAAATGTGGAACGAGAACAGATCTATTGATGGCCAATATGCAAACGCGACTCGTGTGTTATCTGTGGAGAGCCAATAAACCCGCGAAAGTTATCGGACACATCATTAATAACAGTCTGGCACAGATTAAATATAAATTATGTGTGCATTATAATTGAAAATCTACTAACATTTATGACGATTCAAACGTATTAGGTCATGATTATTAATAAAATAGATTTTCGAAAACGTCGAATATTCACTTTGATATACCGATATTTGAATTATTAATAATAATCATTTAAATCAACATACCATTCACCATTCTTGTTATAAAATGACAGGTTCATTTTGACAGCTGTCAGTGCGTAATTATGGTTGTAAACCCACAAATGGGAAACCAGACGTTCAGATTCTTATACTGTGATTGTTCTCAAGAATTGCAATATTTCAATACTAGAAATGAGAAGTAAATTGACCTTATGATTTCTTTATGTTATTTTGTATACGTTACCTGTCCCGTAACATTGACGCCATCTGCACGTATCCCCATAGACTGCATATGGGCAGTAGTGAGTCCGGCCTGGATGGATTGCTTGCGCAGTAACTCGATCGTCTGGCGCAGCTCCGTTAGCTCCGAGTCCTGAACAGTTACAACTTGGAATGAACTGGAAATCAAGTCTTAAATCGTCTAAGCGTCAAAACGGCTAAATGGACTTGGATCAAATTCAGCACATATTTAGAGCATAGTACGGAAGAACACATAGGCTACTTACTTTTGCTTTTTTAATACCACGCAGACGAAGTCGCGGGCGAAAGCTAGTTATAATAATCATTTCATTACTTTTTTGAGAATAGATAACTATTACGAGTCATATACAGCAAGATAGTTATATAATTTTCTATTAATAGGAATTAAAAAAAAAACTAGAACTCGTTTAGACTTAGATTCAAACGAGATTTAAGAAAGTTGCAACTTCCGTACTGAGATTGAAAAAATATAAAAAGTGAATAAATTGATTATACATTACGTGAAACTAAATGAATCCGGATTAGTTTCTCACCGGTCCCTACGAGCTTGAAACGAGCATTACGTTCCAAGTCGAGGTTTTAATCAATGCTATAAAAAGCTGATTTCGCAAGGAAATGAATTCAAGATTTTCTAAATCGTGTTACTGGACCGATTGACTGATATCTTGTTGTTTATATTTATACTTCAATATTATAAAGCGTAAACGCATGGCATGCATGGTATGTAGGCTGTCAGCAATCACAGCATTTTTTTGAATAATTCTTTTCTTAATAAAATAGCCCTATAGGTACGACACGCTATATATTTTCACGCTATATAATTTTGTGGTGCAAAATTTAAAGTTTTTTTATAGTAACGTGCGGATGGAGTCGCAAGGTAACTTTTCAGAACTGGTGTATTTGAAAACATTTTTTTTAATTACAACTCAGATTTTGCCCGAGTAAGATATTAAAAAAAAGAAAATATTGTTTGTTCTATCAGTATTTTACAAAGCGATTTTTGACAGATCAAGGTCATTGACCCTCATGTTCTTTGAACCGCATAGTAAATGCATATTAGTCGTATAATATACGTAAGTCGATAGCATACCTTTCTCTCGGCTGTGGCCGTGAGCTGCTGAAGTCTCTGTGTCATATTCGATAGACTTTGCTCGAAGGCAGACACCACGTGAGCCTGCAACAAGGAAAAACATGTTAAACCTCATGCATTATGAATGAGATGTGAGAAACATAAGTGGTTATAATTATATGAATA
>DVQG01000949.1:0-12255 GCA_018231605.1 Papilio ambrax
CGCTTCGCCATTTTGGCGGATTCAGGTGGCCGCTTACTCGTTTGCCACCTTATGTTATAAAAAAAAACAAACAAACATCCATCTATCCATCTAAACTTTCACATTTATAATATTAGTATGCAATATGATAGTGACCGATATTGGAAGTTTATTCTTTATTTTTTCAAATACGAAATATAATCTATGGACAGCGTACTTTTCCCCGCGAGCTATAAAATGTGAATTCAAAATCTTGTCAAGACAAAAAAATAACGTTAAAATTCATCAAACGTGTTCAAAATTTAGCAGAATGTTATAAGGATAGCGTATAACTAATGGAACTTTTATATAATATAACTTAATTACTCTTACAATATCTTAATCTGTTATGTTACTTAAATCAACAAGCAACGATAAGTAATTGTAGCAATAATAATTATCAATTAGTAAACAAACAAAATAATTAATAATCAAACATTATAATTGTAAGCCAATTACGTGCTATCTCTAATAAACAAGGAAGGGTCAAGGTACATTGGTCGAGCTGGACGATTAAGTTTCAAGTTCCGGGTCTCTCTAGCCGACCTAGTGACTAGTGACTAGTGACATCTGTGTGGGGATATTCCAGACCCTAACTGATAAGCTATTACAACACGAACACGACAACATGGCACCTGAGTGTTACATCATGTAGCTTTTAGTATACTTAATGCCTCTTCTTAATAAATGTTTTTATTTGTTACAGATAAATGCTCAATATCGTGCCATGGATGTAAGTATTTCTATATTTCACTTTGAGTAACATAAAAATTACTAATTTCGGAACATTACAATCCTTTGTCTTTTTAATATCTTTACAGATTAAATAAAAAATAATGACTTTCATTTTTAAGGAATTATTTTAAACTGGTATATTTTTACCTTAGCATCATCATCACCGACATTCCTCCCCGGCCACACATACAACTACGGCGTGGACGGCGCTGTATCCGTATACGTCACTGGCGCTGAGAAGCAGCAGACCGGCGTCAAGATCTTTGGTCAAGTGTCCGTCAGCGTGCTGGGCAACTGCGGGTACTCGCTTAAAGTCAACTCCATGACCATATCTGGTCCCGATGGCAAGGTACGATAGGATTTTACTAATTTAACATTAAGTAAAATTCAATTTTAAAGACTGATTGATTTTCATTAAGGTAAATTTAGCACACTCATCACAAAATGTCTGAATACAAAAACACATTTTCTGTGCAGAAATACCCGAGCCCGAATGGCATAGACAAGGTCGTGCGGTTCAGTTTGCAAGAAGGCCGTGTGGGCGCGGAGATCTGCGCTGAGGAAGGTGACACTCGCCGCTCGCTCAACATCAAGCGAGCCATCATCTCGCTCCTGCAGACGGAACAGAAACCTTCCGCTCAGGTGGATGTGTTCGGTTCGTGCTTTACGGAGGTGTCAGCATCGCAAGAGGGCGGCGCCACTCTGCTGCACCGCAGCCGCGACCTCACGCGCTGCGCTCACCGTGAGCAGGGCCGCAACGATTTCATCACCGCCGTTTACAACCCTACTGCTGTAAGTAGTACTATATTTTCTATCTATTACTATTTCTTAAATTTTTTGAAAAAAACTCTTGATTACTTGCTACATCTCCCTGTATTAACGGCCACAAATGATTATGCTATATAATCACTGACTTTTACTGTTTGTTACCAGGAAATCAAGAACACTCAGGTGCTTCAATCTACTTTGAACGTGGAATCAAAGGTGAACAATGGCGTGCCTGAGAAGATATCAGCCACAGAGGAGTACCTGTACAAACCATTCTCAGTAGGAGAGAATGGCGCACGTGCGGAAGTTCTCACTAAACTCACGCTTACTGGAACAGCACAAGGCGGAGCTAACCCAGGTAAAGGATTACAAATTTATTATTAAATCTTTACTATTATTAAAGCAGCTTGAACCAAATGGGAGAGGGTAAATATCACTTTACTTTCTGTCGCAATTTGTAGCAAAAAATAATACAAAGCCATTTTCTAGGCAACTGTCCTGAGCAACGTACTATAATCTTTGAGAACCCGCACGGCGCTGTCTCTGACCACAGCAACCTTAGGAACGCTCTCGACGCACTCAAGGAAACCAGCAAGTCTTTACAATCCGAAGCCTCTGAGAAATCAGCCGGCAAATTCGCACAAGTTGTTAGAGTAAGTAATTTAAACTAAAATCCAAACAAAAACATATGAATAAAAGCTATATGAAAAAATGAGTTGTTTAACAGAGAAAAGCAGAAGTTTCAGATTTTTCTTAACATTTACCTAACCATTAAAAATCGTCTTTAATTTTCATTTTAGGTCCTTCGCAACACAAACAAAGATGATCTAATCAAGCTCTTCAACCAAGTGAAAGGAAACAGCTTAGAAAAGTAAGTTTATCAACATGCTAAAACGTTTAATGTTTATGCTCTGATATATCTCAAGATAATTTGTATTTGTTAATTTATAGACGTGTGTTCTTGGATGGTCTTCTCCGAGCTGGCACCGGATACAGCATCGAGGCCTCTATTCAGATCCTCAAAGGACGAGAACTGTCAGGTTTAGAAGAGAAACTGGTCTTCCTTTCGCTGGGTAACGCAAGACACGTCAATGATGAAGCTATGAAAGCGGCTGCTGTAAGTTCTGTTTTATGATAGAAATAATAAAAATTATGCATAATGAAAGATTAATGTGGTAGTGATTCTGATTTTTTTTTAACCCCAAAATTTTTGCAGACCATTTTGGACCGAGGTAATATTCCCAAAGAAGTGTACTTGGGTGTCGGAGCATTAGCGGGCGCGTACTGCAAAGAGCACAATTGTCATTCGAGCAAGTCTGAAGGCATTGTTGCACTAAGCAAGAAGTTGGCCGCTAAACTACAAAACTGCAAGCCTAAAACCAAAGTCGAAGAGGATTATGTGAGTAGTTGAACTGCTAGAAATTAAAAAACGGAAATATTATCACAAATTACATTGTTTTACTAGCTTTCGCCTGCGACTACATCTACGTGCTTTTCCAGACTATCTTCTACTTCTATGCCAAATTTCATCGAGATTCGTTCAGCGTTTAGTCTACAAACTCTAACAAACATCCATCCAACTAAACTTTCGCATTTATATTACGAGTATTAGTAAGATTGTCAAGATATTCCTAAAAATACGTTTTCCTATAATTTGTGCTGTTCTAATTAGTTGTTTATGTATCTCAAGTTAATTTTTAAAATAGATAAAATGGTTCTTGTAGGTGGTTGCTGCGCTGAAAGGTATCAGAAACATCAGGCACTTGGAAGACAGTCTCGTGGACAAGGTGGTGCAGTGCGCCGTCGATAATAACGTTAAGGCCCGAGTGAGGGTTGCTGCTCTTGAAGCTTTCCTAGCTGACCCTTGTGCTGCTAAGGTAAGAAACAAGCTAGACCTTTAAAAACGTCATTACTGGCTTTAACAATTGCATAGTGCGATTTCGTATTGAAATTTTGTTAAGTCTTAAAAACTTCTTGATTCTTTCGCAATATAAAGTTGGAAAATAAAATACATGTCATAATATTTCTCTTGCAGATTAAGAAAGCGGGCCTGGACTTAATGAAGAACAGACAACAGGACTCTGAGATCCGCATCAAGGCGTACCTCGCGGTGATCGGTTGCCCGTGCGGCAAATCAGCCAGCGAGATCAAGAACCTTCTAGATTCCGAGCCCGTACACCAAGGTGAGAACAAACTACCTATTATAAAATATTTACAATCTAATGTTGATGTAAGAAGCAAATCAATATTATTATTAACGTTCTGATTGTATGTGTAGTTGGTCGTTTCATCACCACGTCACTGCGTCACATTCGTTCTTCTGCCAACCCCGACAAACAACTCGCCCGCCTCCACTATGGTCAAATCGGAACGCCAAACAAGTTCAATATCGATGACAGGTACTTATGTTACAAAATATCGATTTGATACTTCAATTACCAATAATAGACAAAGCTTGGATTTTTAACATTCAAAAACATTTTAGGAAATACTCGTTCTACCGCGAGGGATCGTTCAACTTGGACGTGCTGGGCGCGGGCGGCAGCGTGGAGCAGACCGTCATCTACTCGCAGGACTCCTTCCTGCCTCGCTCTGCCAGCCTCAACCTCACCGCAGAGGTCTTCGGACACAGCCTCAACGTGCTTGAGGTAAGCTCATTCTAGTACTATACTAATATATAACAGAAATAGTGATAAATAATGAGTCTATATTCATACTTTCTTTTTAGATTGGAGGTCGTCAAGGTAACCTGGATCGCGTGATCGAACACTTCCTGGGACCCAAGGGTGTGCTACGCACCCAGAAACCACAAGAAATCTACGACAGCCTGGTGGAGCGCTTGGAGAAGTCGAAGGACAAGGTTGAACACGGAATCGTTCGGCGCCGGCGCTCCGTCAAGAGCGAAGTTGATAACTTCGACAAGAAGGTAAGTTGCGAATCTGGCATTTGAATTGCATAAATAAAGAAAAACTCATTTCAACGTTTTTCTTCGTCTTACTAAAAAATTTCGTATACTTGTAGATCAAAGCAGAGTCAGTGCCTTACAATAACGAATTGGACTTGGACGTGTATCTGAAGCTGTTTGGTACTGACGCGGTGTTCCTCTCGCTGGGTGACGACAAGGGCTTCAACTTCGACCACCTCCTCAACCAGCTCATCAGCGTGCTGCATGATGGTGTCAACAAAGTCAAGAACTTCCAGGTAGGAAGCGACTAGTATATTTAAGATTAGACCACGAGGATTTCATGGTCATACAAAATACATATTAACATTTTCAATTTAGTGTAAGTTATGCTCCAGTGGATAGAAATGACTAAAACCTGTGTCTTCCAGAATGAGCTGCGTGGACATCTTCTCTTCTTGGACGCGGAGTTGGCATACCCCACGTCGACCGGTCTGACCCTAAAACTGGACCTTGTGGGCGCAGCCACTGCACGGGTCGACGTCGCCACAAACATCGACATCCGCCAGTGTATCAAGAGCCCTGAGAATGCTAAAGTCGACATCAAACTCGTCCCCTCCACCGACATCGAGGTTTCAGGCGTGATGATGATTGATGCTTTCGCCGTCAGCACTGGACTTAAAGTGATCACCAACTTGCATTCATCAACCGGCGGACATCTTATCGCTAAGGTATTGAACTCTTATCAATATGAATATTATAATAGAATTAAAAAGATTATTTAAATAACGCTGAAATATCTAAATTGTTGTATTAAAATTTTTAGATGATCGAGAATGGCCAAGGATTCGACATTAACTTCGGCCTTCCTGTAGAGAAGCAAGAAATAATCGTTGCCTCCAACGAGCTGGTGTACTTCACCGCTGAGAAGGGTCAGATGGAGAAGGTGACACCTGTGAAGGTTGACACACAGAATAAGGAGTACAAGGGTTGCTTCGACCAGTTGTCCGACGTCATTGGACTTACTTTATGCGGCGAAGTGTCTGTTCCTTTCACCGTATCAGGTAATTATCTAATTTAATTTACAGCAAGATATAACAGTTAACTACTTGATCGAAATTATTTTAAAAATTACTGATCACTTTTAGGACCAGAGGCGCAAACATCAATTTCCAAATTTTTAGCTCGCTACCCACTGACCGGACCGGCGTCTGTTAAACTTATATTAGAGAAAAACAACCTGCGAGGCTATCACGTCAAGGGCGTGCTGCGTAGGGACTCCAAGGCAGGAAAATACGGAGTCGAACTTCTCTTCGACGCTCAAGGCTGTAAAACTGGCCGCATACAATTCAATGGTGACGCGGTTTACTCGAATGAAGAAAAATCCTTGAGATTGGCTTTGGATTCGCCATTCAAAGTTATCAACGGTGAAGTAGCTCTCTACACAAAAGCAAACAGGGAGTATTCAATTCTGGCCAAAGCTAAGGCAGACGATCTAGAATATTACGGCAGATTGGGCTTCGATGCGCACAGAGAAGGCTCCAACTCGGTTTACAAACCCGTCTTTGAATATTCCTTGCCGGATAACAAAGGAAAGCAAACTGTAAGAGTAGATGGTCAGGTCACTCACGACACCAGAAGTAATGAAGTAAAATGGAATCTAAGAAATATCAACCTCGTTTTCGTACAATCAAACGACCCTCTTGACTTGAACGGGCAGTACAAGCCAGTTCCCAATGGCTACGAGTTAGACGTAAAGGGCAAGATGGGTCAGCACACCATACTATTCGCGTCTTCACTCAAGAGCGCTGAATTCAAAGTTGAATTCCAAAACACCCTTAATCCATACATTAACTTTAAAGTTAATGCCCATATCGAAAACAACAGAGAGGTAAGTTAAAAACTTGTTTTAACAAATAAAATTAAGTAACATATGTAGGAAAGATACTTATTTCCATATAATTTCGTTTATATATTTGTTTTCTTTTTTTTTAACAAATTAGGTAATCCACAACGACATCGACCTGTGGTATAGTGGTGATCTTCGCAATTCTGAAAATCGTGTAACTCTCAACCAATTCTACAAACGTTACGAAGACTCAAAGGAATTCAGCATCATCACTAAGAATAAATGTAAAGATTTTTTTGTACTCCAAATCAGCTTATTCAGAATGTCTTAAATACCCCTCGTTAACCTATTCTATTATTCTTCATTTTAGTTGAAATTCACTGTCTTCCATTAAAAGCAAAAGTGGAAGCTCAAATAGACAGCAAGAAAGTTGACATCGAACTGGAAGGTCAATATCTAAACCGTAAAGCAGAATTAGATTTAGAGGCTAGAACTCACGTCAAGAAACCTGGAGACTACAGCGTGAAACTGAAAGCCGAAGTGGACCGTCAAGGAGTGGAAGCTTTCGCTAAAAGAGACATCGTATCTGCTGATAAATCCAACTTTGAGAACTACATTACTGTCAAAGGTGTTGGTAAATACGAGCTATCTGGAGTTGTGCTACACAGAAACAAGGCTAATGACATGAACGTAGGCGCTGTCGGACATCTCAAGATCTCTGGTGGTGGAAAGAACGAAGATATCAAGTAAGTACAGAGAGAATCGAAATCGCATAATCCAGTATTCACACTGCAAATACTTATTTAACTTTTGTGTTCACAGGTTTGATTTTGGAGTAATTGAGAATGCTAACCTTTACTCGTCGCATGCGAAACTCTCCTCGAACAAGGGAGAATTCCTGGACTTCCTCTTGAAGGTGACTCGCGGCGCCAACGCTAACGGACAGCTGAAGTTCATCCTTAAAGATTCCATTTCGGCGAACGGACAGTTTAAAGTCACTGATAACGACGGCAAAGGCAATGGAATGGTGATTGTTGACTTCCAAAAGGTATGCAGCGTTTTATACTATTTAAGCGTAGTTTGGAAGAATATTCTTCAGTTATTATCTTGTTAGTCACATCTTTTAAAATTATCTATAAAACGTGAAATGAATATCACCTTTAGCAGAATATCGTTAAAAAATAAATTATTATTTTAGGTACAGCGTAAAATCAAGGCTGACATCAAGTTCGTGGTGAAGGACCCCGTGTACAATGCCGACGTAGACGTCTTCCTTAACTTCGAGAAGGACAATAATGACAAAATTCACATCAGCACCAACAACAGGAACACTGAGAAATCTATCGACTCAAAGTAAGCTAAATTTGTTGTATATATTTCATACGCTTTGAATCAATTGCATTCAAAGAAAATGCTATAGCACGTAGTTAGAACAATATTAAATTTAGAATATCATTGCAGGAATAAATTAGAATACGCCGGCAAGAGGACAGAAATCAACGTACACCAGAGTGGTGATCTAGACTCCGGCAAAGCCAGCGCCAACGTGGAGGTGGTGCTGCCGACTGAAAGGTGTCTCAACTTGAAGTTCAACAGAGATGTTACTGAGAAGGACAGCGTAAGTATCCACGGAACTTGTATATTCAACATTGCAGGATTATAATTATGTTTGTGCTCAATTTCACTTGATTAATTACAGACTCTGAACGGAAACGCTGAGCTAACCTTAACAGACTCTGAACGGCGTGGTGCTGCTGGCTCTAGCTTCACTTACACTGGCAAAGTGACCAACACCAACTACGACAAGGATACACTGGACTACGAGGGTCAAATCGTACTCCGCCTGAAGAACGGCAAGAATCTTGTGAATGCATTCTCTTTGAAGAACATTCCCACTGGAGATGGAAAGTTCAAGGGAGATTTTAAGGTACAATTTTACTTACCTTATTAATATTTGATATTATAAAACGAGATGTAAAAATAGACTAGAGAATAAAAAATATGCAGCTATATTACTGCGGTGAATATACATTCATCAAGCTCTTACATTTCGGCTACATCGCTGCTTAATACTATGTATGATCGAGGTGAAACGCTACTTTTGAAGTTATATAATTTTTCAAGGTTATCATGAGTAATGTTTTAGGTCGATGTGACTGGTAACCTGATCCCGAAGCCCGCCTCGCTGAGCGGCAGCACCACCTACAACGATAACGTGTGGGATGAGAGTTACCGGCTGAAGGGCAGCTACGGCGGAGACGTCGGCTTAGAGGTCGTAGGCAACTGGCTATTGAAGACGGACGGTGGTGTTAAGAAGTATGTAGTATCATTATTTTTCTGTAAAACTGAGTGATTGATAAATCAAGAATGCATACAGGAGACCTATAAGTAGTGCAGTTATTTTTTCAACTAATTATTGTTTCTTTATTACAGGTACGTGGATGACAGCACTGTAAGCCTGAGACTTCCTTTCGAACAGGCTCACGACATCAAATGGGTATCAACCATACAATTCTTACAACCAGAAGAGAAAGACTTCGCCGAGGTGAATACATTTTTAACACTATTGCAATACATTTTGCAATCCCTTAAATTACATTGACTAAGTTAATTCTCTCTGCAGTTTACCGTGATGGAATCAATCCAAGTGAACAGCGACGTTTACAAAATCGACTCGACCGGTAAAGTGTCTTTAAACAACGGCAATGCGGAAGTCAAGGTTCTGGTGCCCCACCACGACCCGCTGGTCCTCCACGGCAACTACCAGCTCTCCTCAAAGAGTAAGTGAAACAAATTATCCCTCATTATGCGTTAGATTAACTTTAAAAGTGATTTTTTTTAATTGTCTTTTAAGGTGACAAATACAAAAGCTAATACAATTAAACTTACAGATGACGTGAAAGGTATTGAAGCGGAGGTCCAGGCGCGCTACGGCAAGATCAAGCGAGACGTTAAACTTGTGGTAAAGGCTCCTCCTCGGGAACTGGATCTGCTGCTAGTGGCCACAGCACCTGAGGCTGAGAAACTCAAGAGGCTCGAACTTAAAGTCAACAACAAGGTAAAAACAAATGAAACAAAACACTGACTATATATAAAATTATTCTTCTAGTTATTTCTACTTATGTACCTTGTCACATGCGCCATTGTTAATAATTTTATTTCTTTATCGTGTTTAGAACCCAGCGCCTAACACCTACAGCAACGTGATCACCGTCCAAGCGGACGACCGCGTCTACAAGACCGAAGGCATTGTCGTCTACTCCAGAACACAGCCTCTCTTCGACTTGAAATACACCAGCCCGTCTACGACTAAACCCAGCAGGTAAACAAAAATTCAATTTTATTAAATTGTTTTTTTTATTAAATTCACTTATAATTTGCAATCTTTCTACTCCATTAGGTTGTACGTTAAGGGTGAGACAATCAGTTCGTCGCACGGCAAACTGGAGATGAAGGTCGAGAATATCAAGGACGTTGACATCGATGTGAACTGCGAGGGCAATGTGCAGAAAGAGAATGTGTACTTCAAGGGTCAGGCTAACTCCGCAGCCTTCGGACTTAAGAACTACAAGATCGACATCAGCAGCAAAGATGACGGCAATGGCAAACGTCTCGAGTTCCACGCTGTTAATGACAACAAGAATCTTCTCAGTGGAAGGTAAAATTAACGACATTATCGCTATCGTTTTGTAAATTTTTAATCTTTTGTTTGCCATAAATTTTCTGTTCCAAACTTTGTATCTTACAGTTATGTTTGTTATTGCAGCACCTCATTCATAAGCAAGCAAGAGGGCTCGAAGACTATCATTGAGGGCTCCGGCTCCATTAAGGTTAAAGAAGACCAGAAACCTGCCAACTTCAAATACATCCGCACCATCCTTAGCGACGGCAGTGAGGTAAAATTTTACTCTACCAGTGCGAGATTGGCAAATTTACCTTTTACTTGGCATACTATACTTGGCATTGTTTTTAGATTTGTAACAAATAAAAAGGCGGTTTTAATTAATCTTTATGAAAGGTTGTGTGGACAATTTTTATTTACGAGAATTTATGTCCCAGACATTCTTGAACTTGGCGATCGGCGAGCGAAGCTACGTGGCGGAGTCGCGCGTCACCGAGCTGGAGTACAAGACTTCGTATCTGTACTGCGAGGAGAAGAAACAATGTGCCAACATTGACCTGCACTCTAAAATAAACGTTATAAGTAAGTGCATACCGTCCTTTATTGTTGGTTAAAGAAAATCTTAAAAGAATCTCAAAAGTTTAAACTGATTAAGGACTCAACTAATTCGTTTTACTTTGTTCAAACAGAGCCAGGTCACATCGAGCACCTCGTGAATGTGGACTTTGATTTACGCAAGCTTGGCTTCGCACCCGAGTTTGGTCTGCAGATCTCCAACGAATTCTCCGAGCAAATGTTGCCCAAGTACTTGCTCGATCTGCACGTCAACAAGAACGACAAGAAGTACCACCTGCACGTATACTGCAAGCCGGAAACTGGATGTAAGTTCAAACACAGACAAAAATCAATGTACACTGTTAAATCAACATTTGGTTTTATACTTTGTTTATTGACAGTGATTCCTGCCGGTATAACCGTGACCATCCCGACTCGAGTCCTGGCTCTGGAGTCCCAACTGCGCTACTCCCCGAGCGGCGTCCTGTTGTTCCCGGTGCACGGCGAGGTCGCTCTCTACCCCGACAAGAACAGACCACAACAGAAGACCGCCGCCAGAGTCAGCATCAGCGCTGACACCTCTGACTCGCATAGCTCCGCTGTCGCTGATTTCGGATTCAGTCATCCTAAACTTGGCGAAGTAAGTACTGCTATTTATGAGATATCTACAGGGCTAGATTAAATCATTTATCTAGTTAAGATTAAATGATGCATTGAATTAATATAACAACTATTGCCACAGGAATTGACACTCAAAGTATACACGAAATTGGACCGCCCGCAAGAGAACAGTCTCAAGATTGAAACTTCAGCAGTACTTTCACACAATTGCTTTGGAGGCGTAAGTTTTTATATTATTGTTACTCAATTATATAATTTGTGAATGTGTTGGTGTTAATTTTCTTTTTCTTATTTCAGAAACGTGAGTCGAAGGTATGCTTAGAAGTGAACCCAACTCACTTGAAATTCACGGTAAGTTTCATTTTAAGGTCTAACAATATTTCTTTGAAGTCTGTTTTAGAATATGTCGATATAATAGGTCCTAAACAATATCGTGGTTTTATAACATTTTAACATTTCTATTCACAGTTCGACACTCCATTGGTATCTGTGATCAACCTGGAAGGATCTGCTATAGTGAAGGACAACCTGCAGCAAGGAGACGTGAAGTTCAGTCTGCTGGAGGGCAAGCCGGTGCAGATGCACGCCGTCGCCCGCGACTATCAATATTATGAGTTCACAACCGGATATAGCGGTAGGTCGTGTTTTTCTCACTAAAGAGGATTTCTCTATTATGGTGTTCTAATAAGGAAAATTGCACTTTGAAAATTGATGATACAAAAGTAATCAAAACGACCTTTAATTGTAGATGAATCCGAACGCAAGTTGTCGATAGTCGGTCACATACAGCCGGAGAAACGAGTGGACATCGCCGTAGACATTGTGGTGCCTGGACACAAGAAGAGCATCGCCCACGGCGCGCTCTACCTGCAGGACAATGTTGTAAAGAGCGACTACGGTCTCTCCAAAGACAACTTTAACTATTTCGTGGTACGTTAATTAAAAACAATATAGTAGCATCATCACCAGCTTACTATACGTCCCCACCGAGGGGCTCGGAGCCTACCCTACCCTATTAAGGGGTGACTAGGCCATTGTCATCCACACTGGCCAATTGCGGGTTGGTTGACTTCACACATATCTTTGAATTCCTTCGCCGAAATGTGCAGGTTGCATCACGATGTATTCCATCACCGTAAGAGCGTCGGGTAAATTATGTACATATGAAAATTCGAAAAATCGAAA
>DVQG01000950.1:0-12251 GCA_018231605.1 Papilio ambrax
GCGAAAGTTTAGATGGACATTTGTTAGAATACCCTAAACGGCTGACCGAATCTCGATGAAATATGGATGTAGAGGATAGTCTGGAAGGACACATACTTTTAATTCCACACGGATGGAGTCGCGGTCGAAAGCTAGTTAGTTATATTTATAACTTGGCATTTAACAACTTACAAAACATATGAAAGGGAAAAACAAAGCAAAATACATTTTTTTATATCATAAGGTGGTAAACGAGCAAGCGGCTACCTGAATGCACCAAACTGGCAAAGCGACCACTGTCTGAAGGGAAAGGGACTAAAACTGGGAATCCGGCACCACACTTATCAGACGAAACGCGGAATTACTCCCACTTCACGCCTGTCGTCTGTGTGGTCGTGGTATTACACCGGGCGAGCCGACCCTACAGTGCGAAGATGGTAAAGCAGGCTCTACCACTGCTTATAAAATTATAAAAGGGAAAATAAACCAAAAGACTGTCTATGATATAAAGAAAAGAGACGTAACGTCATATATTAGGAAGTGTTGAAGAAGTCACAATACGTATATGACTTCAGATCGGTTTAAAAAGACATTTGGAATATAAAAAGTTTATTTAGCCAAGAGGAATAATTTATTAAGCCTTATATCTCAGGCTTGACATATTGCTTTCATTTCAAAGAAAACGACCCATTTACATTATGACGTCATAATTTGATATAAACAGCATTAAACAAATAAGATTCTTACGGCATACGAATTTGGGTTTAAAATGCAGTGCATTGATTGCATGCATAACGAGTCATACAAAACAAATGCAGGTGGGCCGAAACAAGTTTACGATGGTGAATGGTCAACAAATAAAGCAGATCTAAATTCAGACTGAATGACTGTATGACTGAATGGCTTCCTTCTATGTCACTTTATGCAGATTGCAATGTAAACATTTTTTACACTTGATCTTGATGAGTTTTTTGACCGTGTTGACGCATTTTTAAAACATTTAAAGCTAAAATATTTGAGAGAAATTAAGAAATTTAGATATAATGTTGAGTATGAACTATTAGCACTTTTAATTTTAAGATCATTGAATGTCCAATGACATCATCGTTCCTAATTTTTGACCGACTTCCCAAAAAAGGAGGTTATCAATTCGACTGTGTTTTTTTAACAGTCAATTAAAAGTGGTACAGACGTAATTAATTCCTAGAACAATAGTAAATGATATAATTCTTAAACTGTTAATTTGAAATTCTATAGTTTTTGTTTGTCTTTCAAATCAATTACAAGACTACAATTATAACTGATTCTCCATTGATATTATTTCCTGGGGGCAGGTACCCCATATCGGCAAAAGTTGTGTCCACAGGTGAAAAAAAAAGATGGCTAGCGTAAAATCATACTAATATTATAAATGCGAAAGTTTAGATGGATGGATGTTTGTTAGAGTTGGTAGCCTAATCAAATAAAAGGATCTCGATAAAATTTGGCATAAATGTAGAGCATAGTATGGAAGAATGAATAGGCTTACTTCTGTTTTTTTGAAATCCACGCGGTCGGAGATACGGCCGAAAGCTGTTAATATTTTGAATGACAGATACAAAATGTTTATTTAACTTATTTCAATTAACAAAAGTTAATTTTTAAATAACAGGGACTTCCTGTTTTTTGTTTCTCGGTCTAATTATGTAAAGGGATAGGAACCATTGTTTTTTTGTAACATCCTCCTTTGAATTATGAAAGGGTGGTGACATTATCTGGGATCGTGTCGTGCTGGCGCGCGGCGGAGCGTTTTGCTGACTCATTTCCCATAAGCAACCTGAGTCGCCGAGGAGGGCTGCGCAATCGCTACACCCAAGACTCGGAGATTGCATTACACTTTATAGAGAATGTTGCTTGCCTACAAATATTCTACGCTGCAGTGAAATACCATACAGATTTCCTGTTGTTGATATTATCTTATGAGAAACGCTCTCAATATATTTAAATTATAAAAAAATGTAATAAAATAAGTAACAAATAACCCTATATCAAAAAGTCGATAGGAATTAAAAAATGAGAGTTTGTAAACACTCAAGCTACCATATCGGTGAGTCATTCTTAATTATAAGAAATTTGTTGTGGATGGCTTTCATAAGCCACGCATATGGCTATTATAAAGTTTTCATTGATCTCAAGTGGCCGTGTACGCCAGGTTGGCCATCCTGTGAGTCAGCCGGCCACCGCGAGCGACCTTACGATCCTATGCCAATGAAATTGAAAAGATTAAACGATCGCCTGTCAGCCTTAATGTGTATCAAATGGCCCAGCCATATTTTAATACAGTCATGTGGGCGATGTTTGATTTCAACTTTTTGTGTATTGGTACTTAGTGTTGCTGATAACAAAAGGTTTCTCTAAAACGGTTGTTAATAAGCACGTTTAGAATAAAATGGTTTATATATCGCAGGTCATAAATTAGCTACTTTAAGTAATGACTTGAAGAAACAGTGTCTGCTTTAAGTGTCATTTGTACAAACTTAGTTACTTATGTACCCGCTTCTCCTTTTTAATCAATGGAATCCTGGAATGGATGGTGATACATGAATGGTATTGAAAAACAAAAATAATGGAATCCTCTCCTTACGGTACACTAAATTCTGGTTATGTGTAACAACAGAATATTCGCCAGTCGTGGCTAGGTTTAGAGGCAACTTCTATTAATACGGTTAACGAAGTACTTTTGATATCTATTTTACAATTTAGATTCTCAAGGGGGCAGCTGTCGCTCTCTTTAGCGACGTCAATGGAATATTGGTTAAAATAAATAGTGTCAATGCTTATCAGACCTGACTTTAACATCCTTTTCGTATCGGATCGCTCCTGACGCTTGACAGTTTGACGTGTGTAGGCAACAGTAATTTCGAATGCGAAGCCCGTATCAGTCGGATAGCCACTGGCTCATTGGCAACATTGTTCGCTGCCGGCTTATGTGGAAAGTAACTGAATGTTGACGTACGGCTGTTGAATTAAAATTCGCACTATGACGTCAATCTGGTACTGAACCGTAAAGAACTTAAGCAGGTTTTTAAAAATGGCACCCAGGTTTTTTTCCCAATAATTTTTAAATTCGACGCCCGCTAAATTGTGTAAAAGTGTGTGGCTATCTTTATTTTAAGTTATTGTACATAAGCCTGACTAGAATGCAATGATATTACATTTTTTGTTTTCCTTTTGCGTACAAACCATTCAGACACTCAAAATGTACCTACAGCAAAAAACAAAATGAGCAATTGCACATAAATTGCTTAATTTGATTTTATGTTACCGTGCACACAATGTACAATTGTACAATCGTGGTCATTGTCCAGGTGACATGACATAAACGTTAAGTGTATTATTTCGTCGGACAACGGTAAGGGCTATGTCACATGGCCTAATGTATTAAATTTTTATTATGTCTGACAACGGCAAAATGTAAATTTACGTTTTCTGCCTAACCCCTATAATTAAAAGGGCAACTCAAATCATGTTAATCTAAAGTGCGAGAGCGAGCAAAAAAAGATGACCTATTTATTTTTTTTAACTCAAAATTTATTTACACCAATTTTTTAACATTAATTTTTACTACAAACTAGGATTTTTAGTTTAAACAATTGAGGTTTACAGATTCACAAAATATATATTTTCCATTGTCGTGTGATTAGGCCCTTAGTAATTCGTCGCGGGTGGTCGCTAGTCGCTACGCTTCTCAGAAGGTCATCGGAAGGCTCTATACATTGCCTAGGAGCTCGTAAACCTCTCTAGGATACATAATTATAGGGGCCCACGTCTACGTATAACAAAGTAGTCAGGAACCATTGCATTGGGAATATAATGAATGGCCTGAAATGCCAACACGTAATGGGTCTGTTGTACTAAAAACTGGAACAAAAATCATATTGTAATATACACCTGAATATTAATAATTTATTTTTATCTATCTGTTTAAATGCAAATTTAAGCCTACATTACATTTAGATCCTAGACCTAAATGTATTTACTATTTTCGTAACATATTTGCAGGATTGTTTTTGTATATTACATTAATACAGTAAAGTGGAAAGATTTGTATTTTGTATGAATTGAATTAACTCAAATAACACTGGGCCGATTTCAAAAATTTTTCACCATTAGAAAGGTAATTTATCTGTAAGTAACATAAGCTACATTTTTTAAGTTTACGTGGGCGAAGTCGCGAGCAACAGCTAGTAACATACAATATTAAAGTACGTATCTAAAAATTGCTTAATTTGAACCAATAGTAATGTCTCAAATTGTAAAAGCAATGCCTAAGTATATAGACTTTCTTATATCCTTACCTAATTCAATCGTTAGCTCAGACTTACGTTCTGAATGTAGTCAGCGATTGCAAACCATTGCAGCTCAATGTCTAGAATTTGATATTCATTGAGATAGTCCTCAGTGGGCGGAATTGCAATGATAATGTCATAACATCAACATTGTATGCACATTTAATGGATCTATGCATTAATGCGGACGTGCGCCCGCGCATGCTTTGAGGCAGCCAAGTCAGGTCTTATGAGTAACGGAAAAACGTTTATCCATTCATCATATATTTCACACCATTCTTCATATCGATGCACGAATTAGCGGCCGCCCCTAACTTTGTCTGCGTAAAAATCTGATAATCTCTATTCTAGACTATAGTTTACATATGTTTCGAAATTCGTCTAGAATCCAGATGTTTGTCTGTATTGCAGTTTTGTGGTTACAAACATATGTCGATACGAAATGAAATTTAGGTGTTATCGTCGGTGTTTCCTTATTACTTAACATTAATTATTAATTAAAATTTTAATTAATACTACAGAGTGAATAATTTTCTTCCCCAGGCTAGCCCCAGACTCGTGTAAGTGTTACACGCGTTAGTTGCATACTAAATAACTTAGGTTAGCTACAGCCAGTCTAAATATAATTATTGTAGTCGAGCTGTATGCCATGGTGCATTATCATCTAACTTTTGATGCACGGAGAAACTATGACAAACGGCTAAGTGCGCTTATTTGCCTCTAAATTAGTTCTTTAAACTAGAATAGTTAGTATTTGTGGTAAAACTAAGTAAGATGGCTTCAGTTTTGTTCATGTCGTCACTGAGTACATTCTAAACGTTTTGATACAGTTTAAATGAAGGTTAGTAGCATTTTTCGTCGACTAATTCGTATGACGCCTCGAGTAGTAACGCGTTGAGGCAGTCGCAGCAGATTGATGCGACTGGTAATAAGCCATCCGCGATTTTGACACTGTATTAGTGTCGGTACGAATCTCGGCCTTATTTCCACCCACACGGTCGCGGACCACCCAAGTAGAGCCGACACAATGTCTGTGTGCTTATTGTTTACGTATACACGTTACGCACACATTGATAAAATGCGATGCTTGCATTAGCAATGCTGATTGTTTTGGTAACCGATTATCGCATCTGCTAACAGTAATAATTTGTATTATTCACAGATTTAATATGAACATAAATGTCGTTTATTGTTAAAAGTAGGTTTAAAGGCGAAATTGCACCAGTTTGTCGTAAATTTAGCACCGTTATTTATTGCGTACATTATTTATTACATAATTATAACCTAAAATCAGATTTTATTCCACGTATATTGCGTTTAAAATGTCGGCAATAATCAGTTGTTAATAAAACATTGTTTTGTTTTTTTTATTTTCCGCATTGTGACCGATCCTTTTAGTTTTCATCGCGAGGGTCAAAGATTACAAATGTCCTTTACTGTAATTTATGGAGTGTGGATTGAGTTAGTAGGATTTTTTATATTTTCGTAATGGAATAAAACGATTTATGTTGTTCGTGAAAAGTATGTGAACGAATAAGCTAATGGTGTAATTTTATGAACGAAACACTAAAACTTAAGGTAAATGTTTTTTAACTAAGAACTTTAAATTGACAATGTAGTGCAAGAGTACTTCAGTAAGTGAATATTATTATATTCTTGGGGATAAATATAATAAACGCAAGTTACACGGTAACGACAAAAAGGTTGAGTTTATGTGGCAGTTACGGTGCATGATCGCAGCGGCAAATCAAGTCAAGCCTGGTTTACACTTGACCAGTACAGTTGGCCAGTAGCACTCTATAACTGGACTGGCAATCAACTAGCATAATGTGAACACTAAATGGCGTCAGTGAGTTCATACAATTTATAAGTGGTTGTCGCAACTTTCCAAGTGTGAACCTGTCATATCTTTGGGCGGTAATACGGCAATGTAGCGATAGGAAGTTGTCTTATCATATTGTTTTCTTATAGAAGGAAATATGCCGCCAGTTCTTAATCTGTTGCTGGCGAAGAGATTGAAGATGAGTACCTACGTAAACGCACGTGTTTGTTCCTATAGGATACATGGGCATGTGGTAATGGCCATGGATGCCATTTTACAATCATAAAAGTTAATAAGTTTAAGAATTCGAAAAATTTATTTACTTAAATATAGGTTTTGGGTAACGCAATTATGTATAAATAATGGTAGTAACTAAAAATAAATAATTTAAAACATTTTCACACGAGCTAAATTATTTATGTAGTATCGTAAATTTTGACGTGACTATCTCTGAACCCTTCCCTCTGGCGTTGTCTCCGCGAAGCGTCGTGGGTGGTATGGTACCTACGCCTTTCTTGTTTCACTCACAAAATAAGGACGATGAAAAAAAATTAAATCCCTAAAGGAAATTAGTCCCTCTAAAACACAACTTGGACATGTGTTACTTTTTTCGCTTTAAAACGTGTCTTAGAGGTAAGATTTATGGTTCGGTTCTCTTCGGCATGATATAAACTTGCGGTCATGTAGACGTAAAACTGGCGAGGAATTAATTATAAAATAAAATTAAGCTAAAAAGCAACATCTATATAAATTATTTTAATTTTTGGTTTGTTTTATTGCGGTATTTGGATTTGAAATCCCTGTGTTACCTGAGGATTTGGTAGTATTTTTAAGATATGATAAGAATGGTTCGCGTTGTTTAGCCGGGGGAGTGCGGGCGGCGGGCGCAGGGCCGGCGTAGCACAGGTAGCCCCGACAGCTACTGTGCGCGCCCTGAGTACACAGTACACTGCCTTACTCATAATGTCTACAAACTAGAAACACTACACTAAACACGGAGGCGAGGATATCATTTTTTAAACTAGGCTATTTTCATGCTTATAAAAAGTCGGTACAGATTTTCAACATAAAAGAAATTTAATCACAAACTTTGTTATTAATTGTTAAATTGTATTGGAAAATTATTTATATTTTTTAAAAACCATTAGCACATTTTAAATTAAAATATAAAAACATTGTAGTATCATTTGTCAAAATACATGTTTACTGGTAGAACACAACTTAAATAATTTCTGAATTACATCAGAATCCTTTAAAGTGCATAATCATAGTCACCGCATTCTGTAACAATGCAAAACTTCTCGAAATCCTGGAGCTATTCCACAGACGAGGTATTAAGGTCGTTGTTTATCCGCTGCCACTCGAACTAACAAGGGCCCGATAAATGTCTCAGCAAACACATCGCTGGCTGACACTTCGTTACACTAACATTTTTTTATTTAGCCCATTTGTAAGGGGCTTTCTCAAAACTGTCGAAAGCAAGTACGAGAACAAACATCGTAAATGGATGCAAAAAAAGTTTTAACAAAATATTAAAAGTTGTTAAAGCAATGATTTTCATTACACAAAAAGAAAAAAAGTGTAGTTATCCGCAATTTATTAACGTTAGAATTTAGATCTCGTTGTAGCAAGAAACACGAATAATCGTTTTGCAAATACAAACTAAAATAAAAGCTGTCGCTGCGGGCACAGGAAACTGTTAAAATATCTCTTTGTTATTGATACAGTAAACAAATTGTTTATTTACGATGGAATCGAGTCGGATCGTTCTCACGGCGGGCAGGGTACGGCGGGGCTTTAAGTAAATAATCGCGCGGCGTCGGCGAATCGCATCCGAACGAGGAAGCACGGTCCAGCCGTGACCGACATCTGACGATGATGACTGTTTCCATTGTACTACGTTGATTTTAATAGACTAGTAGAGATCGGCAATAACTTAGTGTTTATCATGAACTAATAACTAAGATTTGTATTGTTGATTACATATATTTGAAGTACAATAATCATAATAGCATGAGCAGAAATCCGTTTATTCCAGGATCATGCTTAGTAATATGTAGAAAAATCAACAATGTGTTGATGGTTATAATAGGTAAATTGATTGATATGATACGTTTCTTTATTGCGTTTTCTTTAAGCTGTGATCTATGGTCATACCAAGTATTGTGTATTTTATAATTTGGACAATGGAAACAGTGAGTGGATAAAATGTAGATTGAAGAGTGAATTATCGATGGTTCGCTCGGGGAGTTTGTTCAGCCGTCGCAGTCGCGGCCACCTTGACGAAACGAAAACGTTCAAAAAACGTCCCTGGGAACCTCCGTGTTGGCCGACATTAACCGACTTTCAGTTTTTCTCAGTAGCTGCCGCACACTGACCAACAATTACTCGTTAATGATTGATTATCGCTGTTTACTTTCGATTTTTGTGATGTCATTGTTTGAGTTTACTTCGACACGGGAAAAGGATCTACTTTGGAAAGAAAGACATAAAAAACAAGCTCCAGTTTAAGTATATTATAACAGAAATAAAATTAAGATGTTTCATGCATTTCAAGCATAGCTCCAAAACTGACTAATGACAAAAGGATCTTAGCTATTGGACAGCTAGATAAAGAAAAGGCATAAATCTTTTCTTTTAGCCCCCATTCTCGGTGGCTCTGGTATGAAGGTATTCACGGGCTATTGTATAGACTATTATCTGTTGTGTTGTGCTAATTGAGCCATCCCACACCAGGGCATTGGTGCATTGTTTGCGAAAGTTGACCATAAACAAACCGCAGAGCGCGAGGCGACGCGGGTGGCCCGGCTCGGCTCGCGTATCTTTATTATATAAATTTCTATGAATAACACCTCCGCATCGATTGTCCATGCGCTCTTTACAATTTGCGTTAATGTAAGCACTAACTATAACACTTTTATACGTTGTTTGTCCTTTTGTCTTCAAGTTTGTGGTCCGATATCTTTTCACAGAAACTTTAGTAATAGGATGGGGTACGTTTATGTATTTCTATTACAATATATCTATACATGTAATAAGTATAAAAACGCTGTAATTTTGATATGATTTTATTCTTTTACATTAAATATGTTTTACGTAAAACTTTCTATTTATAAGTGTAATTTTTTTAGACATAATTTTCTAAACAGGATAAGATTACATAGTCTATGTTCTATACAATTAAACTAGATCTCATGTAGAAGATTTTCAATTCACACGGGCATTATAAAAATAGTTTCTAGATGACAGGCGGGGTGCGTGACGAAAGAGAGATCCATGTGCCATGCCCTATGAAACATCACTATTCAAAGTTTAAGGAAGCTCGCCATTTCGCGTAGGACCCAGAGAACACAACTATTTTAGTATGGAAATGATGTAAAGGGATATGGGGTACTATGCACAAGGAATAGCAATAACAGCTAGCTAGCAATAACAACTTGCATTCACCTACAAATACTAACGCTAACCACCAACCACTAAAGTTTCATCATCTCCCGATCTTTAACCCACGCTGTTTATTGTTGGCGCATCGAGCTTCTGTGCTCCGAAACTTTAAACCGTAGTTTCAGTAGTTACTCCCTTAGTTATGTCACCTTTCACTTAATCCATTTAGTTCGTATTTCCAGCTGCTATAAAGTTTGATTCTTACATTACAAGAAGCAAGGAAGCAAAGGGGAGCGGGATGGAGGTGCTCTGCGCACCGAAGGGCATACAAATTGATTATGACGCGGCCTGCCCCGACCACCCACGATGGTTTTCAACCAACTCTGATGCAACTACCGACAATGTACCGAATCGATTTTCAATTGTTACATTTCCATTTGTTAATATCGATAAACTTTTTATGAAAAGAACAATGAAAGTAAAAGTGTTGGCTCGATTGCAGAACATTTGATAAGTAGCTGTTGTCTTATAAAAATCTATATCTATCTATATCTATATCTATCTATATCTATCTATATCTATACATGTAATAAAATTGGAGTGTCTGTTCTGTTGTAATGTGATGTGAGTGATGATGTCGCGGGCAACAGCTAGTCTCAAATATGATTCCTTAATCATTAAGATAATAATTATTATATTGCACTTTTGTTTTTTTTTGCTTATATTTTTAGATAACTAATAATCGAAATGTTTATTTCACCTTTTTTATTACGATAATGTTTATGAGACGGAAGAATGGAATAATTCGTTCAAATATATCTTCCGATCAATCACTGCGCGTAGATAACGGATAAGTCCTTCATGTTTGGCGTCGAAAATCGAAACTAACAAGTTCTTTGTGGGTTTGCGTCGCTTGTTTCATTGTTAACATGATTTTAGAGTAAAACTGTAACTTAACACTTTTTATAGTTTATTTTATAAATCAGAAGATGGCTCATAATTAGGCTTCATAATATAATGAAGTATGATTTCTCTGTTATTAAAATAAACAGTTGGATTTTGGAATTACGGGTTCAGTACGGGAAGCGTATTACATTATAATTTTAATTGATATTACAGATAAAAAATTTTATTTAAGGCAATGGAATATTACGACGTATTACAAACTTAAACGTGCATATGTTAATAAATATCTAATCGAGTTATGTAGTCTATGTAGTTAAATGATTTTGATTGTTAAATTAATAGCAATTTACGTCTACGGTAAAATAATTAACAAATCGTTTAACTAAGTACTGTAATTATTGAATTGTCGTAAATATTTTAAAACGGGATCGTTAATATTATTTGTAGCTTATTTATTTGTGCTTCATTAAATATTCTGGATAGGCTATAAAGCGGCAAATAAGTGGCGGCCATTTGTAATTCATAATCTTTGTTCTAGGAGCATAGACTAAACGCCCAGTGATGGCGGCCACGTACATTACTATCCCTTCCTGCCATTAGAATCCTTAATTGCTCCGAGATTGGTCATGTTACTCTCTTTTATGGTAAAGCGGTCGGAGTTAATTGTTTTTATGAGTGTCTGTATTTCGGCTTTGACTTATAGTTTTGTAACGCGGTTGCCGGTGGTCCGTCATTAGTGAACGCAATTGTCTATGGCATGTTAATTGTATGTCATCGTTACATTATTATTTGGAAACGATCCCCGAGTCCTTTTTAATTGTTTATGGTCGTAATGATAATTGAGAAGAACTCCGTGCAATAAAATTTTAAGAAATGCTTGACATTGCTGCCTAATTAAAAAAATGTAGTCTTTTAGGGATCTCCAATGTAAGATCTGTCTGACATTGTAGGTTTCTTTGTTTCTTTTTTTTCGAAATGGAAATTAAGAAACATTTAGATTTTCCCTGAATATTGACCGTTAAAAAATACTGTAAAGCATTGTCCTGAACTTTAATATAAACGGTGTACAACACGTACTTAATTTAAAGTGAACCGCGACGAAATATTGAGCAGTGTTGGAGGCACGAACTGCTAGTGGTAGGGGCCAGGGTGCTAGGGGCTGGCATCACGCCGTGTGTCATTAAAACTCTCGCGTAGCGGTATTACCTTTGTTTCGCGATCACGCTGGGAGGCTACTGGGCAATAAAACAGCCCGTTACAAACAATGGATACATAAAAATCCGAAAAACGCCAGCACAATACTCAGCCGAGCAGCCGCGGCCGCCCGAGGCGACGATTGTCGTACCCGATTATCCAAAAGAACTTACTCGACGCCGTTCATGAATTTCAACGGCCAACGTTAAAGTAATTTATTGCGACTGAATAAGGGTCGTTAAAAAATTTGGCATCGTAAAGATGGTATGCCGATACCGGCCATTGATTGGTCCCTCTTGTGCTCCTCGTGCCCTCCTACCTCCTCCCGGGGATAACGACTCCTTGAAATATTACTGTATTAAATTCTCCCTGATGTAATCTATACTTATAATAAGGTAGTTAGCGAATAAATAAAGCTGCGAACTTTAAATTTTATACAAACATTTTTATTCAAAAGTTTGATTTAAAAGGTTAAATTCAGTGTTAAACGCAAGCCAGATAAAACTATAAGACAGTGCTTGTAGATAGTACCTTTTGACATAAGCATGACTGGTGCACAAGGCTTAGATGAATTTCCTTTGTTCTGGCTGTACAAGACACGAGCAAAACTAGAATCTTTATTTTAAAACATCGAAGAA
>DVQG01000951.1:0-12249 GCA_018231605.1 Papilio ambrax
AATTATTCAAAAATATGCTGTAATTGCTGACATATTAGGCAACAAAGAAGTGTGTGTTTACGCTTTATTATAATAGTATAGATTTACGTCTTTCATGTAATAAGTTATAGAAAACCATCGATATATCTCGTTCCCATACTTGCAATATTTCATAGGTAAATTACTTGACCCTCGACGGCCCTTACTTTGCGTATATCTTGTTCATTTTTTACGGCAGCCACGAGATTTAGCGATAGACTGTTACGTCATAGCTACATACAATTTATATTTACATCAAGCATGTTGAACAAAGTACTAGCATATGCGGGAATACAAAACATGTAATTCTATTCGCTCATAAACACGTAGCGAGGGGAAATGGACAAGTGAAATATATTCCTGATTCAATTTCTTAAGAGCTGAATGCGAAAGAGTGAACACGGTACTTGTATGGTCCGTTCATTTAATTTATTATATTACACTTCGATTGGTTACGTTTTTTGTTTTACATTTTTGTTTTTTCTTCTATACTTTAAATAATGTTAAATTTATACGTTTATAAAGCTAATCCACCATTAATTGGCGGTTTTAACTAAACCATACAGTTAAAACACATTTTAAATGTAAGTCAAAGTGTAAAGATATTAAATTTAAAAATGTGCAGTTATAACTGAAGGTGTGTAGCGGGTTTTAACGAAGTAATTTTTTGTTAGTAGTTATAATGAAATTGAATTTTATTTTAATAAATAATAAATGGTTGTACTTTTTCTACCAATAAACAGAGATAACAAAACAACGATAAATGAAATTAAAGAGTAGGCACCATGCGTACGGCAGTGTACAATGTACACGAAAAGCTTTCAAGAGTCGAAAGCTCCGCCGAATTTTCGGTAATGGCGTCTGAAATGAGCTTCATCGCCGTAAACCGACGAAATTTGCATTATCGCGATATTAATACTAGGGCAACACAAAAACTCCGAGCTTTTTGTAACGCCCGCGAAATGTACGTGGGTTACTTCCTTTTGAGGGAGCTTTAGAAAAATTGCTCGCACCATAAGGTTGCTTTTACGATAAAATAGGGTAAATTACGTTTTTTTAATATTATTAAGTAAGTACATATCATTAAAATTGACAATATTGTTGTTGCTACTGCATTGTAAAATGAACTGGATAAATAACACTAGCTTGTATTTGATGTAATCTTTGTTATCGTTTAGTTCAAGAAGGGAGTGATGACTGAGATGACGGATGATATCGTGCTTTGGAGGACGAAAACCCGGTGCGCCGACCCTACGGGAGTAGGATATGGCAGGGGAGATGATTTTTTTGTTATTGTTCAGTTTCTGCTATGATTGTATTTAATTTATACATTCATAAAATAATTCTTGAGACAATTAATTTTAGCATATTAATTAGCTATTAGATTGTCGCTTCCATTCGAAATTTAATTAGCAACTCTTCTAATTAGCATTCAAAATGGAAGCTCACGCAGACGCTTATATAAATACTGTCTATAGCGCAGTAGAGAGCCGTCCGAATACGCCGTTATTTTAATACCCTTATCAAAAAACAAGGCACATTACAAAATGGCCGCCATTTTCATGAGTTTGCGCGGGAAAACGCTCGTGAGGCAGCCTGGAAAATTATAACAAAAGGCATCTACCGCTATCTTTGTAATTATAGTAAATCACCTTGCTACAGGCGAGATAAGGCTGTATCTATTCCCCGCTGGAAAGTCCTATAAGTTGCAACCAGACAGCGACTTGTGACGTTTCTCTTTCGCCAGTGGAAATTTTCCTACACCGAAAGCAAAAAGAGTTTTAGGAATTCGCAGTGTAAAGCAAATACTAACATATCCTCAGATTTACAAGGTGTATATTCCTATAGTAGATACAGACTTTTGTCACGTTTTAGTTTTGACTTAGGGACGCGTTCGATGAACGGACCCTTGTTCCGTACAATCCGACCGAAAAGTTGTTAAATTAATGGTTATTTTATATGTAGATAAATATGAAGGTGTTTATGTGTTTATCATGGTGCTTACCTAGCAGATTAAGTTCAGTCAGATAAGAATAAGCTAAAATCTTGTTGTATTTTCGTTTTACATGTAAACAATTTTCGAAAATGACTTCTTTGTTTGTCAGTTTTCTTATAAAAACGTTGAAAATGTTGTATAGAATTCGAAATTGCTTAAATCTTGTACAGTTCGCACCCAATGTTTTCACGAGGATAACTACTCAGGAGTGGGTTAACACGTTTCGCGGCGACTGTACGGGCATTTCGCGGCAATACTGTACCGGGGTGTACCGGCGGACATGAGGGAACGAGCTGGCTAGTCGTAACTTGGCCCGGGATAGTTAAATGTACGAATAACGTCCGATATTGCGCCCGCGGCTCCGACAAACGATCTGCCACGTAACACGATCCAATTAAATTGGGACGAATTTACGAGAACGCGTCTGGCTACGGGAGGCGTCTTTAATTTGTTTGCTTTAAGAATAAATGAGACTCTAATTGTATGTGCGGTGCAACAAATCGATAATTCACAGTTCTGTTTGGAAGTTGTTTGACGTAATCGTCTTCATTTACCGTTTGCTTCGATAACATTTCAATTAGTTACCTTTACGTAAGTAAAACGTTGTTAAAGTTTTATCATACAGTTTGTACAGTGAAGATAAACCAGTAACAATTTAAACGGTAATTATCCATAAGTAAACAACAACTATTATCGATGGCTAAAAAACTTTCGAGATTAGCGTTGATTTTTCCTTATATTAAGTAAGTCGTTTAAGTACAAGATCACCCAACATTTCAAAAAGTTAAATTTAATTTAAAATGGTATTTTTAATTTTATTTACATTCATAAAATGTATATAAGGTTTTAATTAGCAAGAAATACTAAAATAAGTAAATTAAGTTTTATTAGAGAATAAAAATAAAGAGGTAAACTTTTGGTGATCATCCACGAGTACATACCTTATAATTTTCTGTTCGTTGAATTTGAATTCATTTCACATAACGTGAATTGAGTATAAAAGTACTTTATAAACTATATTCACGAGTTAACCCACTCAGAATTTCTATTTGGCGGGGCTTAGTAAACAGTTTTGATCAGGTAAGGTAAGTATCGGAATGGACCATTGTTCGCCGTCTATAGCCTCAGTGAAAGCGTAATGAAACTGTGGCTGGAAGTTTTAAAACCCTTTGACTGTAAATAACTTTCTCGGTCGAATGTGAAAGAAATTACATTATTTATTTAGACGTTTTAGATTGTTTTTCAATACAGTTTAACATACAAATACAGTCCGTTAGTCTTAAAAATACTTCGTATTACGCGAAGTTGAAACTTCGAATTCAGTGTTTTCGCCTTATACCAGTCTATGTTTCTTATTTATTGTAGATACAGTAAGGTTAACTGTCGTTTAATTTGAGCTATGCTAAAAGAAAAAGTATTTTATTGGTATTTAACTAGACATGTAAAATATTTGACGATACAAAAAATAAGTACGACACAGAACGTGGGGACAAAGAACATTTTTCTAAAATTCTCTATTAGGAACCTAGGTTTGACGAAAAATAAACAGATATTTAAAAAAACATCGTACATTTCTTATTTGCAACAAGTTTCAGGCTATTTGAATTATGTTTGTCGATAACAATTTCGTTTTCCTGTGGCGAATCGTCGCGTCCAGAGTAAAATATAAAAGACAGCTTGAAACGAATAGGCTATAATGATATGGTTATTATACTTATACTATTGTCTGTCCCTGCATCAAAAATTGTATCATCGTTAAGTTTTTCCTGCGATACTTACAATGCTGGTCGTGTACCGAGTTACATTGAGTTCGTACTATAGCCGACGTTCATTGGATTTAATAAAAGCGATTTTGTACTGGAGGTTGGTAGGTAGGTTCGCTCGCTCCCAACCTGGCTTCTATCTGCAAAATCAATGTGGCTATTAGCAGGGTTTCGCGCAGTCGCAAAACGCTACCGGTCAACTGCGATCCGGTTGGAACTTGTTTAATATGGAGATGGTATTCACATTTGAATTTAGAACAACTGTTTTCACTGTTATGTGTATAATTTTAAGCTTCAATTTTTATATGTGATTTGTTGAATATCAGGTTACAAATAAATTAATTAGCTGCTTTAAATAAAATAAGATCGATGACATAATCATCTGTTGATGTACTAACTATGTCGTTAATATGCTTTGAAAATATATGCGTTTGAACATTGATTTTTAAATGTAAATGCAAAAGGTTGCGTGTTTTTGTAATTTAATATAAATAATTTAACATTTAGCATGTATATGAGACGATTATAATTATTTTCGTCTCTATTAACAAAATACAATGAGTTTTTTCTAAATATCTAGATGAGACACAATACAATCAAAAAATATTCGATTTCTTTCAGATGTGAATTAACCTAAAAGTTACGCGAAACGTTTAGAAAGTCTAAATTCGCATGAGTGGCGTGGTTCGCAAAAATCGATACTGCAATTGCTAACTATTTGGAACGTAGCTCCGTAGCATTTTAAATAATCCTGGCGGATGATGGGATTTACTGAAGGATTGGAAAATTTCAGATGATTTAAAATTGAACTTATATTATATATTTAAAATATTTAAGAATCAAAGAACAAAGACATTCTTTTTATTTTTGTTAATCAAAAGACCACATAATTTTCATTCATGCATACAATGTTTTACAGAGGTACACTTTATAAATTAACTTACGTAAAATAAGTTTAAAGTATACATAATACGCATTGCTACAGATAGTAACAAACTTAACATATATAATTGTAACAATAGATTACTGAAGTATTATAAAATAGATAATTATCCTCTTCGTAATGTTTCAACGGATTTTAACTTTCTTTTTAAGTGTTTTTGCTTCGTACATATCATTACCACGTGAATGTTTTACGATGCTCAAAGTTATAGCATGTTCTCTAATACAAACTGCCCATAAACAACAGAGCCCTAGGATTGGTCTAACATATATTTTAAGACCATAAAACTTGAAGACGATCGTGCGAAGTTATAAAGACTATGTATTGAGTACCATTGATTATACCTGAATGTTGCAAACATAAATTTTTACGATTATATGTGACAAATGTTTTAAACATTTACAGGTGTTATGATGTATACGTTTTTTTGTACAATGATTTGGTCAAACTTTTTCCATTTTCTTGTTAAAATGTTTACACATTTTTACCTAAATTATTTATATCCTATGTGGGTAAAAGTAACTAGTATAGGTCCTTGTACTTTAAATGCTGTAAGAAGAGTCAATAGCAAGAGGATTTTGTACATAACGGTAGATGTACATAAAATTCGTCGTTTCTCAATTCCCAATCAAAACTTTACATAGAGAAACGAAACAATTTCCTCGAAAGAATAAAAACAAAACCGAAATAAAATAAAAGGATGGAGTTTTCTATCGTATCCGGGATAGTTTGCGAGCGGTTTGCAGTCGCCATGTTCAATTCAGACGGATTCAATTACGTATTATTCCTTTACCAGAATATTATTTCGGGATAAAGGAGTAGTTAAAATTAAATTACATTTCAATTAATTAAATTAAATTCTAAAACACTGACAGGATAAAATCCTTTTAAGATACAAAATAGAAGGTTTACCTACAGTGTGAGTAATGAATACACTTTAAATTTTATTTTAACGAATGTCAAGGTAACCAGGATTTTACCATATAGAAATACCTACTCTGAGATAAGTGTTTAAATTACGCTATTTCTATTTATTAGAGGATTGCCTTTTAACACTAATTACAAAAAAAAAAACATTAATTCGATTATCCTGTTTTAAGATAACATAATTATGGGTAACTTTACCAATAGCAATAGGAATAGACTTTTGGGAAAACTAGTTACGTATTTGGGTATTCGAGTGCAGGGAGGGAGCGTCAGACCATGAAATTGGCTCTGGCTATGGCATTGGAACAATGCATCGTCGCTTAATAGTTGACACGAAAATGGGATTTTTACAGTATCGTATAAATTAACAAACTTTGTGAAATGAAAATTCAAATTTTATTATAGAAAAACTTTTGTTACATGGTAGTTGATAATTGTAATACCAGTGAATACGTACGAAACATACTAGGGCACTATTCCTGTAGTTATTTGGCTATTTCCAAAAGGCTTACACACAGTTTCTAAAGTCTAACTCTCATGTTTGCTGTACAAGATGTACCATATCGGCTCTTAATCTATACAGGTACCTATATAACATACTGTGTCCATGTCTAACATGGGCAAATAAAGGCTGATGGAGATACCGAAGTTATAACATACCAATTGTTTTACAATACTCACATGAATGTAGTTAAGAATCGACTACGGGAGGAGAAACATAAAACGTCTGACCACTAAATCATATGAATGTCTCGACAACAATAGTACTAAATTAGCAAAATATGTATACAGGTAAATGCGTTTTACACTTTTAGACGATCAACGTGAATCACCGCCACTCGTGCATTTTATGATCCATAAATACTAGGTGGTCTTCGGTAATGGAAATTTACTAGGTACAGGTATTGTACCTTAGCATAAGAAATGAGGTCGTCACAATTATTTCTAATACTAAGGTACAAGTATTGTACCTTAGTATAAGAAATGAGGTCGTCACAATTAGCTATTTAGTTCAACTTGCATTTGTTTTGCCTCTAAAAATACACATTAACCACTTATAACCGCCATTCGATGACTCCGTGAGATATCAAGCGCCATAAAGGTAATGTCAAACGATTGGGGGGCACTCCAAAAAACTATCAACAAAAACTATAAGCCAAAAGTATTAGACGAAAGGTCGGAACAAAAAATTGTTTATGGGTTTAAGTGCAAAACCGCTTGGGGCGTTCGATCTTTTCGTATACCTTTTGCATTAAGGGCGAGCAGGTTTTGCTGAGCGATTTTCAGTTTAATGTCGTAAGAGTCTTCCTATTGTGAATTCCGTACGAGTGAAATTTATTTGACAGCACCAGTGTCTGTGGAGAATGGAAAATGGCGGAATGGCAGAATACATTACATTATGGATATAACTCATGGTTTGTTTTTGGCGGGGATCCGACAAACGTTATTGGTATTTAGGGACATTTAACTATTAGGGGCAATGGCTTTTGCTTTTTTATCTTGATATATGAGACAGTGAATGCAATAAGAATGACTTGCCGACAGTGAGGTCGTTAGTCACGGTGGGAATTAATATTATTTTAAATATGTTCTGGCATGTAGCTCAGGTAAAAAAAATATGCTTATCAGGAGTCAAGTGTGATGCCACTTTTCGTAAATATTGAAGTACTAAAATGTAAAAATTAGATGCAGATTTATGATGTGGTGTTTTTTTTTTTCATAAGTTACTTTATAACTTGCACATTAAGTGATATTTAGATATGTTTACCAATGACGAAAGACGGCTTATAACTTTTAAGTTTGTATATTTAAATCCTTATGAATATAAATTGAGGCATCATGTTATTTGGCTAGACGGTTAGTTTTTATCATAGACTGGCAAAATAATTGAGTTACGATCACACGGTTTTGACACAGTAGCAGCTATTTGTCCCATAAGACGTAATACTTTTGGTTTTAGATAGCATTTTGATATCGTGCAATAGTAATTGACCTCGATTCAAATGTTTTTAATTAGTTGACATAAAGAAGTCAACGTAAATTGTGTCATTAAAACCATTATAAGACAACAAAATAAATGTAATCTGATTAACATAATTTTTAAATGATGTTTTTAAAAACAAAACAAGAGCTCGGAATATTATAGTTACAAACATTTGCTAACCTTAACCTATTGAGATTTTATTGTGGATCATTTGGTTTTAAGAAATGTCTCTTACCTTACTTCCCGTCTACTTTTTCGTTTCTTTTTCCTTGCTAACTTTTCACTTACATAAAATAACTAACATATTAATTAAGACTGAACATTTATTCGTATGCTATTGTTTTTATAGAAGGCGTCAAACGAGCAGTGTATCGTCTAATATTCATTGATCCATGCGAGGAACATAACAGGAACTGCAGACGTGTTACCTAGTTGACATTACTCTATTGGATGAATCGATAACTTAGCTATAAATGTATTACAGCGCTTAAATACACTGCTGCAGACCAGTGAAGGTATTGACTAGTTACTTTATCTAGGGCCTAACTAGTATATATGTTGCCAAAAGTTTTAACAATTATTGTATATGATCAGGCTGATTTAACTGTTACTATGTGAACAATCATAATTTTATAAAAGTGAATAGTACCTAGGAAGACTTCTAGACTCTCTAGACTTTCTAGACTACAAGTCTTCTTGCAAACAAACGGCTTATTAGAATATGGATATGACTAAGAGGATAAATAGTTATGGGCCACTTGCAATCTTATCACGTTTACGAACTCACCCTCTTATCATTCTGCAGAGTATTTAGTATTGCAAGAAGTAAGAGTAACGAAATGCTTGCATTGTACTGTACCATAAGATGACAATGAAATTATTACGAATTCAGATTTTGATGTCAACAAAGTTGCTTTGCAGAATTGAATATTTCATTCGTATAACTCCGATGGCCACGATACAGGCATTGCCTATTGTGGCCATCACCAGATTAACTAGAATAACTTAAGGTAACAACTATTTTTAATTTCCTCTTATGTCTAATTTTAAGGTATTGTCAAAGTTATTTGTTTTGTACAATCTTTTTGGTTTAATAAATATTTTTTTAATTTTTCATTGAATTGATGTAATTGAAGAAAGCTTTTTAAAATTACAAACTACGACCCGGTATTAAGAAAGTTTATAATGTTTCCAGAATTGATTTTGATTGCTTAGCGGTGTTATTAAATAATATAATACAAATGATTAAAGAGAAGATCTTTTTTCATCAATACCTCCAGTGAGAAAAAGAAAACTCTGTTATTATTTTGTGACCAAATTATATGTATGACATTTAATAATGTAGTATAATAAGAGTTAAATTTCAAAAATTATAAATGATTACATAATGAAATTTAAAATGTAAAATGTTAAAACGCTGTTGACATGAGTCGAGGTTGTGTGCGGTTGAATATTTAATTAAAACTGGTAGGGTAAACAACAAAAAAATAACTATAATAGCCTTAGTATTATTAACTCTTTATTCTCTTGAATTGTCAAAATTAATATTACAATATTGAATGCGGGCTTCATACAATCACCCAACTATTTTGCTTAACTTTACCACGACAAAGTCACATTGGCCGAATACGGTAACGCGATCGATTCCATGGACACAACACAGATTATTTAAAAGGTACAGATTAAAAAGAATTAAAAAAAATGAACTAAAGCAAATTGAAAATTATTTTATTGACAACATTAATTTACTTTGTAAAACCAAAGCTAAAATATTTCTAATAAAAGTGTCCAAAACACATCACGTTTACCGTAATACGACATCTCGATACATAAATACATAACGTAAAAACAGAAATAATATAATATAAACAAAATAATGCGCCACATAAAATTTCCACAACTATTTACAGTTACTCAGTTTAAGACAATTTAATTTCTATCTTCAAAAATATAGATATACGTACATACATACAATAGCTACATTTATATTAAGATAAAAATTGATCGATTTTTTTAACGACATAACCTAAAAGAACGGAAGTCTTATATGCGTAATGTTAACACATCCAAATAATGGCGGGGATTTTAATCAAACAATGAGTGTGAAAAAATGATATAATATTTAACGGATTCATTTATTTAATATAAAAAATCATGATCATTGAATAAATATTGATGAATATTTAGGTTTTTAATACCTTTAGTCTACAAAATACTAGCAATATGGCAAGACAGCGATGCAAATTAGAAAATGTGTACATATTTAGCAAATTGCTCATTGTTTCATTTGATTTATCTATAGTTCTTACAGGCGAGGGAACAATTATGAAAACCTGATATAAATCAATAGGCGTGCTTACGCTGAACTACATACATGACAGGAAAATCCTTTACAAATAAGTCATTAAACAATAACAATGAAAATCATGTTGGATTTGCACAGTCCCATATTTAAAATGTCGATAAAAACAAAACATTAAAACGAAATTAATCAATTCAATTCAGATAACAATTAAATTTCGTATACACACATAAATTTTAACATTACACCTTAATGCAATAGTGTGTGTGTTCCAATTTCATGAACATCTTTAATCCATTTCCCCATAGACAATAATCACGAACAATACTAAGTTACTTAAGCGTTTACAAACAAATACTTTATCGGATTTAACACGCTTAACTTTTCTACGTTATTACCTACGCATTATAATTTATAAAGTCTACTTACACCGATTACTTAAGTACATTTTGTTCGATTATCTTTACTCTCGATTCGTAGTTAAAAATTAAGATGGGATTAATAATTTATTACTAGAGACAACCTTATTCCGTAAGCATTCTAAAACGACCTTTATGTAGATTTTCTTTATGAAGACATTTAGTTTATTATTGCACATACCAGACGGTAGCCGATACATTCAATGTAAAGTTACGTGACACCGTATCATCATAAATAAACATAATATATTTTTAATTTTATTTTTCATTCCAGTCAAAAGGAATTGAGAAATGTGTTGTTGATAGAATAAAAGTTGTATGTTAAAAAAAAACTATCGTGTTTAAATGACTTCGTGATGACAACTATTTCAAAGACTTGATTAACTGTTGATGAAATATTAAGATGACTTATAAATTCAAACGCATACTTTCCTATCTTGTCTTATGACTGGACTTTCTTGGATATTGAAAATAATTTCGATTATTTAGATGACAACAATAAAAAGTGTCATTCTTAAATCTATGCACTCTCTTATCCCGATATTTATTTTCATAAATATTATGTTGCTAATTCATGACACAAGTAAGATAGTGGACAGAAGACTATTGCGATTGTTTTATAAAAATTAAGCAAATTTTCCAATTTTACATACGAATTTTAATTAATTTTCCAATTACTCTACCCTGACATTAATTTACGTATAATGGGTGACTATTAACACTAATATTAGAATACTAATTTTTTGTTTAGATATTACGTATAAAAGAAAATACCTTGCACAAAGATCTGCATGAGTCTGACGCATTAAATACCGGTGTTTATAAATAAAAATTTTAATTTACAATGCTAAATTATTTTTTTAAACATATTTTGGCACAACATTGCATTAAAAGCGAATTAATTCAGACGCATTTATCATTAGAGTCTGTTTTATTAAAGAAATGTTGTGTGAGTAGCGTCGACTTGAAGAAACATATTTTAATAAAGAAAAAGGTTAAAGTTGGTTATAAATTGTAGTACTTAGAGATAAGGAAGATTATATATATAAGCATTTGTTCATTTATAAATTTGTCTCACAAAGCTATAAGATTCGAAGCATTGAAATCGAGGTGATACAAGCAAAGGATCAAGTTAAAACTATCGAAGGTACACAAAGTGTAACTAAGTTCTTAGGAAATACTTCATACAAAGTCCATTCTATATTACCTATAAAGTATATTACACTTAAGCTACTCAATGTTTAAAATTACTTGTAAAATTTAAAATTTAGTCACATTATTGTTTATTATATGTATCATTGTTACGTATATAATTTTTGAACATCGGATGTATTCAGATCTCTCGGACGACGCACCGGTCACGTTTACACAAACTGCATCAAATACGGTCAACTCCATTGCAGCGTTAGGATTCATTACTTGTATAACTGGACATGGTGCTATTCTAGAATTGATATCAAAAAATATCGCGTAATTTTAAATATTTACCTTTTGTTCTGAAGACAGAAATACAAAATTAAGGTTTGTTAAAACATAGACTTAAGAGCGATTGTACTTCGATACGTATTTTTGTTACATATATACGTTTAACGTTCTTATGGAATAATTATGTATGTTACATTCATGTATATGTTGATATAAAAAAAGTAAAATTAAAACTAAAATTTTCAAAGCGAATCAACAATTTACGAACTTAACGACGGAAGGAAATCACTGATCAAAAGAATAAAGCAACTCTTCGAAATCAACGGACAATAATACAACAAACTTTACAATTATAAAAAAAATGTGACCCTTCCAAACATAACTGGTCCGCTAACAGCAGACAAATAATAAAATATACATCAAAATGTACATAATATAATAATAATAATCTAATAGTAAAAAAAATATAACG
>DVQG01000952.1:0-12243 GCA_018231605.1 Papilio ambrax
AGCACATCTTCAAAAGAAGGGTCATCTAGTTGTAATAATTTATTCGCGTTGGGAGCTAAAGATGAGCTTGACTCCCTTTTGGATCCTGAAGTACTAGGCCTTTTATTATCCGTCATTTTCAAAGAAAAAACACCTACAATAAAAAATATTATAAGCACAATTCACTACACAAACGTGGACGTGCGGTCCTACAGACCGCGGTTGAAATAAAATGACAAATAACTCACCAAATAAGGAGCCAGCGACGCAGCCTCCCGCTTCAATCTTCGTTTCACTACTAAACGTGAAGCTACTAAGGCCGGCAAACGCGTCAGGTGCAGGGGACCGGAGAGATACGCGAATCACAAACCACGAGCGGTCTGTGAGACTGCACGTCCATAGTTAAAGGTTAAGCACTTTACTTGTAATCTACAGGTCTTGGGTTCGAATCCCCCCATGTACTAATATGATTTTCGATTTTCAAATTTCATATTCAATTTACCTGACGTTTTTATGGTGAAGGAAAACATTGTGATGCAACCTGTACATATAGGTGAAGAAATTCAAAGATATGTGTAAAGTCGACCAACCCGCACTGGGCCAGCGTGGTTGACTATGGCCTAGTCACCCTTTACTTAGGGTACAAATAGTTAGCTGGTGATGATGATGATTACATAGTTTAGCAGAATAGCACTTTCTAATTAAATATATACTTACCATTTAACTCAAGATAAGGTGATTGCACCCCATCACTTTGTTCATTTTCTTGTGGTTGTGTTAACATTGGTTGTATCAACTCTTCGGGTTCAATTTTTATTTCCAAACTGGCCGTTCCCTCTCTAGAATCTTCCATACCGTTATATTCATCCTCCGACATCGCTTCTTGCTTGATTTCAACATCCTCATAACTGTCATAGATTCTGTTGATATTCTTGTCTATTTGAATAGGCTTAGGCCATATTGTCTCATTACTATTGTCAAGGTTATCAGGTAATTGTAGATGTTTCTGACGCAGTAATCTGTCATTTTTACGTACAATATATGCAAAATCACATGCACTCTGTAGTTTAAGACAACAAGGCTCACATATAACTTTAGAGTATTCATCTGTTTGTGTGATCTAAAATCAAATTTAATGTTTAAATTACTAACATTAAGATACAGTTCAATATTATTTAGATTGTGCATTTCCATTTCATTAATAAATTAAGTACTTTCAATGAAATGGAAATGCACAATCTAAATATTTAAAAATAAGCTTGATAAGTTTAGAGGTTATAGTAAAGACAATGTTTCTAAAGAGAATGCACCGATAGAGAAATTTAAGACAACAGTAGTCTTAACTTTTTAAATGTTTTTCGAGAATAGAATCCATAAAATACCTGCACATTCGCGAGTTTGGCTAAATCCTCAGCTATAGTTGACTCCATTCCATCCCAAGGCGGTACCCAGCATTGAAATAAATCGACCAAAACTGAATTATTATCAAGTGCCTGGAGACATGTTCGGCATTCCGCCAATCCACATTCTGTAGGGGGTATTACTTCTTCTTTATCTTTACTCATGTTCCTTGACCTAAGCCAGAAAATCGAGGACCTTTAGTCTTATTATAAATACAATTTAAAATCATAACTTAAAAAAAATCACAAAGACTATGTAAAATACAAAATAGAACAGTCAAGTCGAAAGTAATGTCATGTCATCAATTGAAAACAATATTGACGTTTTAAAAATGACGACAAACTAGATTAGACAAAAGTCACAATTTTTTTTAACAATAAAACAAAATTATTCATGTAATTTTTTGTCCAAATATTTAAATACCTTTACAGAAGACTCTTATTTTTTGAAATTATCACACTATCTGTACACTCAAGTTATTTTGTATTTGTTAATCGACAATCTTACTTCACCTGTCAGAACGTGACTATAAGGACAAATATGGGTACGAATTTTAACCTCAATGAAAAATCTTTTATGTGCGAATTACAACTGAATATTTCATAAGATAATTTGAAATTTTTTAATAAATTGAATTATCCGTATACGTTTATCCTTTATCACGCAGTGAATGAAACCATGTTGACTTGTGATATAGTTGTCTATGGTGCTTGGATATCTCGTATTATTTAAAACATATATTATGATCACGACATTTGCCTTATTAAAAGAATTTTATTGTTACTTACAGTTTATTTTGAGAAATAATTTTACTAACGTTACCTTCGTAATAAAAGTAAACTTTAAACTTCGTGACAATCACACTATGATTTACGTCACAGATAAAATAACACAATCGAAAATTGGAACAATAAAAATTAGGTAGGTATGTCCAAAATAAAGAAATGTTCTTGGATTGGATTCTTCAATTGATTACCTTTAACTTCAAAACTTTTTATTTTTTAATGTAAAATACCATCCACAATGCAAAGTATGTTCACGCTAACTTTAACTTAGTAACCATACGAAGTAGAGATGGTCTTGTCGTTTTTTTCGTCAACGGAACGTGACGTTGTTTCTTCGATCAAGAAGTTTTTTCAACTAGTTAAAGGGTAGCCAAGATAGCTAATTAAATTAAGGACGACCTGATGGAACCGAAAAAAATAAGTCGACACAGTGACTCCTACATAAACTATACTCGTACTTTAAGTCGGCTAGTAATTAGATCAATACACAACATCTATACCTAACATATATAATAGTAAATCCGATCTGTTTTGATTTTTGTCGAATTAATAGATTACATAAACAACGCTAGCTACTTAACATCGTAATGAATAAACTAAATTGCCGCAATACAAAGAAATATCTTTTGTGATTTTTCCATTGCTCCGATTTTTAAGAGAAGGAATACTAGAGGTGCTCTATTAACAGAAACATACTTCGTAAGTAAAAAAAGAGGCAAAGCATTTCTTTCATACCTTTCCGGGCTATTGTTTTCCGATGTTTCATTTTCTTCCAATGTACTCTCTTCCTTAACTTTTATGGACGTCTCTTGTAACTTTTTTACGGTTTCTTTTAAAGTAATCAGTCTATTTTTCAAGTATCGATTGTTATCTCGAAGTTTCTTAATTGTTTTGTTTTTATCATTTAAATCAATCTTACTCTTTTTACACGCAGAAATTGCCACCTAAAACAGTGCTAATAAAATAAGATACCCAATTTAATACCAAGCAATAAAAAGAGTTTCCGTACATTTTTAGAAGGTGCCCTTTTCGAAGTTTGCTGTTGGCGTTTCGATGTCTCCTCATTTTTAATATGTTTTTCTTGTTTTGTTTTCTGAAATCGAAATAAAAATGACGAAAACAACTATGTTTCATCGTATATTGCTTTGCGAATAATCGTGATAAAACAATTTACCGAGCAGTAACAGGTGCGAAGAGTTGGTATTGCCCCTTTGTTCAATATTCGCTTAATGTTTGAATATACCTTGAAACTAGCTGTGATAAAGTGATCTGAGCAAATGGCACTTGTTGGTGTAGGCTGCCATTTATTATTTCTGTTACAAAATTTTCTCCATGCTTGTCTTGTTACAGGATCTCTAGGAAACCTTTAACCAAAGTTTAAGGAATTACTAGTTTTTTATTCGATTGTTCAACGGTTAGGAGTGAATTTTTTTAGTCAAATATTAAAGTCACTGTTATATTTTTACATCAAAAACAAAATTAAGGTCTTTATTAATAATTGTAACACTGCCTTGCTATTTACATATATTATGATCCTCCGCGTATGCGATACGGCAACCATACGATGTCAGGGTCAAATTAAACAGAAATCCTATAATTATATCTTGTTTTCTTATACGCACGTCTAAAAGACTCAACTACATTGAAGAGTCAAGAATCAAAAACTGCAATCTTATAAAACATAACATAACGTAATAAGAAATTTTAAAACATCAAAATTAATATAAGAAAATTTGGTGGGGATTTAACTAATTTTATATGAATGTATTTTTTTAAAGAACCACTTCTTTTTATAAATTATACAGTTAACGGTAAATGAACAATAAACATCCCTATAACATCAACAAGTGGTTTATTGACGTCTAATGAGATAAACGGAAATATAAGGATAGGGCCACATTTTTAAAATTACAGAACTAACTTGTGATAGGAGACATTATGTTTTCGTAAATTCGAAGTTTTTGATCTTCTTTTACACATGTAAACTGCACAATTCACCATGTTTAACACTTTAAAACGGCACAAAAAGTCTTTAGAAGACCGACGTCAAATAAAGTACTTTCGTATTACTCGTATGGTCAATTTGGCCCACAGACTAATAGTGGTGTGAAATGGAAGAAGTCGATTCGATAATTTAATAAGATCAGAACAAGAAAATGTCTATTACAGTTTTACATGGTCTAAATGTAGGCTAATATTTTTGTTAAATTAATTTGAGACTCACTCGTAAAAGATAATTTTATCAATCTTATCATATACAACATGTAAGATACTTTTAAATTCCTAAACACCTTTTTTACCTTTTATTTAATATTTTTTGATCTTTTTAGAAAATGTATTCTTAGGTAGCTTTTAAAATTGTCGAGATATTGACTTTGGTCTTTGGTATTTGCAAAAGTCAAAAATGTAGTAAACAAAGCGTTGTCAAAATCAAATCAAAATTGTCAAAAAGTGTTATTGAAAAGCACGTTTTAGGTTTTAGTTTTGCCTCGTGCTAATATTTCAATAAGATATGGAAGAAAATACACCAACTGTTAGCTTAGTATCATGTATGCATTTTGTGCAAAGAGGAGTTGCCAAATCAGTGCCTGAAAAAGTATATTTCGTTCATAGTAACATATATTTTTTTTAAATTAACAGTTTCTAATTCTATCATGTTATTCCAGATAGAATTAACAGAAAAAGAATTGGAGAAAATAATCAAACAAACTGCCGATGATTTGAGGTATTTGTTACTAACTTCTTAGTTTTACATTCTGTTTTCTTTCGTAACAATTACATTTATTATTTGATGTTTTGATCGTTATACCTTAATATTAATACCGTACTATAAAATGTCAAGGATTACAGAACAAGGTGATGACCAGAGTGATGATGAAGGTGAAACAGAAACTGCTGAACCTCCAGCAAATCCTAATGACGAATTCAATTTTGAACAGTATGACGAGGAAGATAGCAGTAAGTAAATACTTGAATTATTGTTTAGATAGCATTACTTTTTAAATAATAGATATATCAGTTATCATAATTGGTTTAATAATTTAGACATAAAAACCCACAAAAAATGCACTAATTAACACATTACATAATTAGTAATTGAAATCTCATACTTATTAGGCCTTTAGATTAATAGAAATTTCAAATTTTTAGGGATGGCACAAACTATGTTATCATGCTCAGACTTCATGTTCACACTTGATGAATGACAAGTAATAATAAATAAGATTATTGTACTTTTCAGTAACAGCCAACCCTATCGGTATTGGTACTGTGGCTACTTTGCCTAACTTAGGAGATCTCAGTGAAGATGTTCAGATAAGAGTAAGTGATAATAATTTTAACATAGCTGTATATTAGTATATATATTTTATGTATTACATAAACTTAATTAGAAAAGATATTTCATACTAATATTATGAATACAAGAGTTTGGATAGATGTATGGTTCTACATAGCACAAAACAACTTAGGTGACAATTAAATTTGACACAGATGTAGATAAAACTCTAGAAGAACATGTTGTGAAGATGAAATAGCAGTTTAAAGCTATATAAGTACTATGTAAAAAGTTTCAAACTACTTGATGTTATATTTAACACTAGCTATTGCTCGCGACTTCGTCTGCATGCAATTAAGAAATATCGTTTATGTTACAGATAAATGACCTTTCTAATGGTGAAAGATTTTATAAATCGGTCCAGTAATTTTTGCGTGAATCAAATACATACAAAAATCCAAAAGTACAAATCTTTCATCTTTATAATATTAGTATAGATTTGTTAATGTTGATGTAAATGTAGTAAAATAACCACTGTTTTGTTTTATGCAGACAGAAGGACCAGACAGTGATGAAGAGGATGATATAATCAAACCAACAGACAATCTGCTACTGGTTGGCCATGTGGAGAGTGATGCAAGCGTTTTAGAAGTCCACAGTAAGTGACATCCATATTTTGAACACATTATGATTGTTTTTCTTAAATTATTAACAGATTTTTGTTAATTCAATAATACTTGTACCATTCTAACTAAGCTCTAGGGCTGTGCTACAATGTTGAGTCAGAAGTGGGATTTGAATCCATGACCATGTGGTCGGAAATCTGTATTCTGTGAGTTAACATTTATCTGATAAATTGTAATGATATTTAATATGTTTTGTTTTGTTTTGTTTTATTTTATTATATTTTAACCTATTTAATTTAATTTTATTTTACTTTACATTATTTTATTTCATTTATTTTATTTCATTTTCTTTTATTTTGTTTTACTTCGTTTTATCCTATTTTATTTTATTTATTTAAGGATAACTTACAGCTAACTTACAAAAAAAAAATAAATGAAACAAAAAACTGAAAGCCAATTACAAGTTATCGCAGATAGTTACAAATAGAGATTATAATGAAATTCACTCCTTGTAAATTGTATCAAATTACACTTATATGAACACCTTCCACTCACTAACGCGTATTGAAAAAACAGTCATTGTGGATTCGTTTAATTTTAGGCGCCGATATGTTAAATATATCTATATAGTCAGAAATTGCATGTTAAGTTGCATTGTAACATCTACATTACATATCTATACAGATACCGCTTGCTTTTGTCTTAATTTCAATCTTCGTGTTGTATCAATAAATTAAAAGCTGTATAAAGTTAAACTTTGGAATAAACTAAATGTTAGCACAAATTTTGCTTATACTCAGTTTATTCCTAAATTTAACTTTAGTTTAAACTAAGTAAGAATTGTGTCCCTTAATTTAGGATAGGCTCCAAAGCCTTCAGCGGTAATCTATGGTAAGCAGATGATGATAAATAAATGTACATTTCTTATATTATTTTTTTAGTTTTCAATAAAGAGGAGGGTTCATTCTATGTGCATCATGACATCATACTGCCGTGGTTCCCTCTCTGTATTGAGTGGCTCAGTTATGATCCAAGCGATCCACAACCAGGTAAGTTTCTTATACTTGTGTAGAATTGTATTATCTGTGCTTGCAAATTACTTCATCTTTAGTAAATTAACTGAGGATTCCCGAGTAATGTTTTTTTTTTAAATATTATTGACTCTATAATTGAATCTATGAATTATAAAAGAAATTGCTATTAATAATTTTAGTTAATAGATTTCCTAAATCCACTATTCGTCTTTCTAGTACACTTCGGAGACACTGTGGATATTTCTGATTAAAAAGAAGATATATTTTAAAATGGGAAACTAATGTCACATGGTATCCTGTTTTTCTATAAAAAAGGTTCTCACATATTAAATTTATAATTCCTGATTTATTCGTTATTTTCATTTAAACATGGTCCTTCGAGCCGGATGATTATGACATGAATGAGATTTTATATCTATGTTATATTTGTGAAGTCTCTCGGGTGGGACATCCACCTCCTAACTCCTCCCGACTCACTCACATGTTCTTTTTCTATGACTGAACAGGTAATTTATGTGCGTTGGGTGGTATGGATCCAGTCATACAAGTATGGGACTTAGACATTGAGAACTGTCTAGAGCCAGCATTCAAATTGGGCAAAAAACCAAATAAAAAGAAAAAAATCAAACGTGTTGGCCATAAAGATGCCGTACTTGATCTATCATGGAATAAAAATTTCACGTAAGTTAGATATTTAACTTAAATGTTAACTTTTTAAAGTTAAACTGGACTGTAAAGTTCTTGTTTTTTAATTTTATGCCTCGGCTTTGTTGTATTTGAATTGATTATTCTCTACTCCACGAACATCCATACATACATCTAAACTTTCGAATTTATAGATAAAATAAGATATACAACTTTTTTGGTAACTTTCTCTTTAGTGATAATATAATTTTGTGAGTATTTGTGATTTTGAGACTATGTTTGTTGCAGGCATGTGTTGGCGAGCGGGTCCGCAGACAACACGGTGCTGCTGTGGGACCTGGACCAAGGCACGCCGCACACCAAGATTAACTGCTTCACTGACAAAGTAACTTATTAATTCCTAATTTACCTTTTTTGTTTTCTGAGATCATAGCAGTTAATTCATACAATGGAACTTAAATGTTTCCTCTTCCTTAGAAATCTATATTAAGTTTAAATTATTCTAATCTAGTGATCAAACCCAAGCCGGTTGTGTTAAGGACTAGAACCTAGTATTCCAATCTTTGTGGGTAAAGCCTGGTTAACATGCCATCAAATTACAAAATCTATGGCCTATAGCCATAACAAATTCCCGCTGTTCCAATATCTACAATAACTCTGTATTTCTTTAGTAAGCTTATTTCTAAATAGGTTTTGAATGTAAAACAAAAACATGTCGATTAGCAATTATTTGTACAGAGAATAATGAAATTTAAATAAATTATTTACGATTTTATAAAAAACTGAGGGACGGTTTTAACACAGTTCATTGACATTGATAAGAGCGTCGGTGGCTGAGGGGTTTGAGCACTTCACTTGTAATCTAAATGTCCTGGGTTCGAATCCCGCTATACCAATGTGATTTTCGAATTTCATATGTAATTAATTTACCCGACGTTCTTACGGTGAAGGAAAACATCGTGATGCCTGCATATATCGGCGAAGAAATTCAAAGATGAAGACTATGTCCTAGTCACCCCTTACTTATGGTAGGTCCTCGGTGGGGACATAATAAGAATTGTATGTAACGAGAAAAACGCGCTTCGTTTGATGAGTTCGTTACGTTCGTGTTGTAGACCTTTGTAGTCTCATTCGCTTCACATTACCTTATAAGAAAGGAAACGCATAGGGAGGGGAAATATATTATGTCTCTTCCTCCGTCGACAGCAGCGATCGTTTCTCCTTTTAATCTTTCAGAATGATTTTTAATGGAATCCTTAAAGACTTTCTATTGTTTTGTTTGTTAATAATTAATGAATGTTGTTTCCAGCGATCAAGCCTCGAGAGTCGCGGATTAAGGAGTTCCGGGAGATTGTAAACTGCCTTCCCGAGTGCAACCGGGATACGCTTAAATTCCTATTGGAACACCTGCTTAAGTAAGTTTCAAATAATGTGTAGCATTTATTAAGCAAGACAAGTATAACTTTAAAGTGTAATTAGTAACTTTAAGCGTTAAGCCACGATTTCCTTGTAGATTTAAAAAAAAGTAGCCTATGTGTTCTTCCAGACTATCCTCTACATCTATACCAATTTTCATCGAGATCCGTTCAGCCGTTTTGACTACAAACTCTAACATACATCCCTCCATCCATCTAAACTTTCGCAATTAAAATATTAGTAAGATTAACTAATTAATACTTGTTTTGTCCAATTTACCCATGTATTTATCAAAATTTTACCAATTACCTAATTAGTTTTAAAGTTACGATATCTAGAATTTTAACCCGCGATATTATTTTCTTGGTATCAAATTTTTAAAATGACTAACACAATAAAATGATGATTGAATGCGTAAATATCCAGGGTGACACAATACAGCGAGCGGAACCGCATGCACACAGCTAACTTGGCGATTGTGTTCGGTCCCACGCTGCTGTGGGCACCAGCCGCGCAGGCGCATAACATCGCCGTCGACTGCATACAGCAGAACAACGTCGTAGACATCCTCCTCAACGATTACCACGATATATTCGATAGGAGGCATGCGTGACTGACCATAAACCAGTTATATAAATTGACATGTGCCAACTTAACACGCACTTTACGTTTAAATTGGCACGTAGGGGACAAGCGTACTCTTGTGATCCACGTGTCAACTGAAACAGACTCGACATCAAAGTTGGCACATAGAGGACAAGTGTACTCGATCCACGTGCCAATTAAAATAGACTCAATATCAAAGTTGGCACATAGAGGACAAGTGTACTCTTGTGATCCACGTGCCAATTAAAATAGACTCAAAATCAAAGTTGGCACATAGAGGACAACTGTACTCTTGTGATCCACGTGGCAATTAAAATAGACTCAAAATCAAAGTTGGCACATGGAAGACATTTGTATTATTTGCCACGTGCCAATTAAATGCAGTCTGCCGATGAAAGTTTGCACGTCGGTACATGCGTACTGCGGAGCGCCACGTGCCAATTAAAACATGTATGCAGAACTAAAGTTGGCACACAGAAGAGAATGCTTGTTTCCAATGTGCCAACTGATCGTACGAGAAATCAAAATGTTCTCTGAAAATATGTTATATTTTACATAAATAAAATGCTTTGTTATCAATATTGCATTTATATAGCTGGTTTATTGAATTTAATCAAAATAACATATTTAGAATTCAACTCGTATATCGCAGATTTAGATTATTATAAGTTTCGTTGCTGTAAATTGGCGTTTGTATAAAGATAAAAAATATTTAGTATGGCGGCTTTCATCTGAGTGAAAACGAATAAAAAATCATTGTATCGATATTACTCAGTTGAAATTTCACCTTTATTGTTATGGTTAAATGTGTTGTTAATAAGTTGGCGACTTTTTTTTTATTAAATTAAATATTAATCACGAATTAATACATGTAACCTTCAAATTGGTAATAAAATAAAAATCATAAGTTTGATCTGTCAAAACTTTGACAGTTTATAAATTGGCGCCAAAGTAACTGTCACAATAACTTTTTTCGTTCAGAAAGTCGTTAACGCAAATGTAAAATTATAATTTAGAATTCTATTTTATAGTACATTAAAGTAAATTAAGATTTTATGTTTCCTTTCTTGTAGATAATTGTGATATGTATGAAAGTGTGTGTTTGTAAACTATGATCTCTGCGTTTATTCTAGAATTTCTTACAGATTATATAACCTAGGGATTTCCATTAAAATCTTATGATGTTTGAATGAAATAGCAGTTTAGGCTCCTTTTTACTAGACTATGCAATCAACTTTCTGTGGACATACATCGATTTGTCTTGTTTGAAAGATATTTTATGAAACCACTGTGATCATACACACAATAGAAATGTTTAATAGAATTCCAAATGTTAAAATGTTTTTATTTCTCTAACAAACCACAATATACATGTTTTTTAACTGTTGTAATTTCTATGTAATCAAGTCTCTCTAAAATGCGCTTCAAAATTGTATGACCGTTAATAAAACGGTGTTGTGATTGGTCAGTTATCAAGACTGCGGAAAGTTTAATAGTCTATTGTTATAACTGAGTAGTTTTCTTGTAGTTTTATAGTTCATGCGTCACGCGAGATCCTAGTTTCCCCTACAGCATTCTCCGGGGCCAACATTGTAAATAGAAGCATCCTATTTTAGGCTCTAAGCCGGCTTTATGTGCCTTAATATAAATTTGATTTTGTAAATATTCATCATAGATGATAAATGAGGTTATGTGATATGATAGTTGTTTGTGAATTTTGTTTATATTTCTTTTTTTTTTGTAATGAAAATGCATGCAAGTGACGGTCTAGTCCTTATCGTTATAAAATGGACTTTATTATCAACTGTGTAAGAGATATCTTTTAACACGATTGAGCGAAATGGCGCGAAAACATTTGTAAAATTTGCTTGTTTAGTAGTTTTTTTCACTTACTATGTATCTGTTAATTCCAATCCATCATAACCTTAATAAAATAAACACATTTCTTTATAAATTTCTTTAAATAACAGTATTTCTTCACATGACACTTTGTCGTAGTAGTTTGACATTTGATATTTCGCGCGCCATTTTCTTTAGTCGTGTTATATTATACGACAATGTGGAATGTAACACCGGTTTGTGACTTCGACGAGCTAGGAACCAAAGTTTTGTATCATCGGCTGATAGAATAGCTATATATAAATATAATTTTGTTGTGTAATTATTCAATATATTATTATTTTAACGCCAATAATGCTTGGAAATAGAAAACGAAGTTACATAAAATTAAAATCACTTATTCAATATTACCTTTGTATTATTTCCGAAAATTACAATTTCCTTTTAACTGCTTGTGTTGCCCTATTTTTACTAATACAAAAATTTACACACAACCATCACAAAAGCTTTACTGGTCCTGTCAATTAAGAATTTATCTAAACCTCACACCTTTATCTAAACTATCGCACAACTGTTCAGAGCCTGTCCCACTACTGGCTGATAGAGGCTCAGATAGCTTAAAAATGACGTCACTG
>DVQG01000953.1:0-12240 GCA_018231605.1 Papilio ambrax
TCGAACCCAAGACCTGTAGATTACAGGTCAAGTGCTTAAACCACTGAGCCACCGACGTTCTTTTTTTTTTACTATATAAGAACTGTATGCAAGAAGGAAGCTATATTTGTTATAACATATTATCTTTAGCAATATCTTCTATTACAGACGGCTGGCGACACTGCCGCCGGCGATGCGGTTCAGACAACTCAAGGAGACGTCGAAAGCTTCGGTCGGTGTTTACAGGTCGCATATTCACGGACGTGGCTTGTTCTGCAAACGAGATATTGAAGAAGGTAACACATTTATACACTTTACAATATATCTAGAATACATGTGACTTATGATAGGGATCACAAACGCCCTTTCCAGCACCCAGCCAAATCTCTTTGACATTTTAAGTTCAACTTGTGGAAACATACCTACCACCACTTGATGTAACTAGGCATTTTAGCACTTATAAATTGTGAAATCTGGTATTTTTTTACAGGTGACATGGTAATAGAGTACGCGGGCGAAGTTATCCGTGCGGTGTTGGCGGACCAGCGTGAGAAGCGGTACGAGGCGACGAGCGGCCGGCGCGGCGTCGGCGGCTGCTATATGTTCCGCATCGACGACAACCTCGTTGTCGACGCCACCCTCAAGGGCAACGCAGCGAGGTTCATCAACCACTCGTGCGACGTGAGTACACACAATCCCACACAAAAGTCAACCATGTTACATATATAGCAATCACTAAAATTGTCCAACATAGAACGCAAGCCAAAGCCAAGTCAGATGAACTCTATTTTTTCCTTATGTGTGTGTGTGTGTCTGTGTGTGTGGCTGTGTGAACTAAAAATTATTCTTGCACAGACACAAAATACGCATCAGTCATTAAAAAATAGTTTCCTACTATATTTAATTGAAAATTATTTCTTCTAAATTATGTGTTAGTTTAAACAATATGTTATAATTTCAGCCTAATTGCTATTCCCGAGTCGTGGATATCCATGGCCACAAGCACATTCTCATTTTCGCGCTGCGGCGCATCACAGTCGGCGAGGAATTGACCTACGACTACAAATTCCCATTCGAAGAGGTCAAAATTCCGTGCACGTGCGGTGCTAAGAAGTGCAGAAAGTACCTTAACTAGACAAGTGAAATAACAGTGTGTGTGTCAATTAACGCCTCAATTAGGCGAGTGTTAATAAAAACAAGTACAGAAAACTAGCATAGCATTACAATGAATTGTCTGTGTAGTGTGTCTAGTTTATTTTTTGCGACGTATGAGCTATAGCTCTTTATTACAGGCTTTATTCGGTAGCATAATTTAATAAGTACATAATGGATTTAGAAATAACTTTTTAAACAACAGATTAATGGTTTAGACCCGAGAAGACAGTGTTGTAATGGATCTCCTTGTGATGGATTTTGTGAGGAATGTGCAGTTAGAAATACTGGGTCGAGCACAATTTTTAAATGTAAATATGTATTGTAAGACAATAAGTCAAATTCACATATCTCTTTCCCACCTTTTTAGTCTTGACATATTCAGTGCCACACTTGGACGTGCGTTTCCATGAATCTTATTATGATCTCTTTTATTTTGAATCTACCCAGTGTTTGGAATTGTTGGATCATGTATATTATATTGATTTATACTTAAAAATATATCCTTATTTTGTGATAAGTTTTTTATATGTATACATTGTGTAAATAATTTAGTTTCCCCTTTACGTACGATTATTAAGGTTTCGGCAAAGTATAGTGTTTACACTGGAAGTGGATGTGATACGTTGGGCCCGGCTCGGGCGGGAAGGGTTAGTGTTAGGGTACAATGTCATTTGTTCCTCATTATGTTTTTACATTTCATAATTTGTGATTGTTTAAGTCTCGACTTGTACATAAGTTTTAACACGCAAGTAGTACATCCGTGAAGAGATTAGGCAAGTCGCAAGTACAATGTTACATTTTTTTTATTAATTCTAACGTGTAATGTATAGCGAATTTGTAAATAAGAGGAATTATCTGTCATAATAATTTTATTTAAGCGACAAATCGTTTTATTGTAGTCATAGTGTTAAGTTGTATTTTATAAGCGTTAATGTACTGTATATAAGTTATTAGGTGTGCGGGATGAGACGGGATATGTTAAAATCGATGGAATGCTCATAAAAACAGAAATGGCTCCCAGTCAGGTATAGTTTAAAGAGAAAATGCACATTTGTTAGCTTTAATGTATTTTCAGCACAGCTTGGGTTTTGAAACACATTTTACTTTATTGTTTTTTGGTTATATGTGTGTTAATTGATGAACCAAACTTAATAGTATTTTTAAGCATCACAATTTATCATCACAGTAATAATAAAAGTTTTGTTACATCACATGAGAGCCAATAAGTGTAGATGTGATACCGAATGGTAATAGTCTTATATTAGTTTGAATTATCTACTGCATCTTACAATAGCAGTATTAATGTAATGTTGTTCCCAATATTTTATATAACGGTCTATAGCAGAATATACATATAGAAGTAGTTCCCAAATCAATCTTTTACATTATACATAATCAATATCAATTACATGTAAACATTTATATTTTTGTGTTAATGCCACAATACTTGTTGAAGTTCCAAATGAAATTATTGAAAATTTTACAAATTTTCATTAAATAATCAGACATTGAATTTGATTGGTCTTAATAACATTAAAATATAAATATTTATAATGAACATTAATTTAAATAATTACGGACCTAGTCTTAACTCTACATTATAATCTAGTTATATTGTAACAACAGTGAGCCATTATTTCTTCTTTACATAATATACACAGTGGTTGTTATTTTGTTTACATTTGATACAAGAATGTAGTCGGAAAAATTAACTTACATCGAGTTAATATTATGATAATAAAGTTAAAAGTACAGGTAATTTTAATGACTATAAAATTATGATTAACATCTATTTTTTAAATATTTAGTTTTGTATTTGAATAATATTAACATGAATTTCGCCTTTCCTATACCTTGGTTTTATTTCATTTTTCAGTTTTTCGGAGCCCAGTATTTTAATGTTTTTAAATAATTAATATTTTTTACAAACAAAACAATGATTAATTTGATGTAATGGAAATCATGCTTTAAATTGTCTGCATGTATAATTTGTTAGTCTTGTGTACAATTTATAAATGAATTAGAAAAGACCAAATCACTAAGTGATGAATCATTATTTTCTTTTTAAGTGTAAATGTCTGCTCTTGATATTATTTTGTGTTAAAAATAATGCTTTTATTTTTAATGTACACATGCCATTTTGCCTAATGTTATTATAAATTATATTATATTGCTTTAAAAGCACCAACTTTACAATGCATAGTTCTATGACCTGTCTACATTTATTACTTTATTTATTTCTATCATTATTTTGTATTGTGGTAAATTTTACCAAAAATAAAAATACTAAAATGTGCTTTATTGCTTGTTTTATTTCAAAACACTGAACCAACGTACATCTTGTTCCATTTCAGATCACTTCTCATGATATTTCAGATGATTAAGGTAATACATGCTAATTCTTAAAAGCTTGAATAATTGTAACTTGATATAACAGAATGGTTGAAAAAAAATGCCAGTATTTTTAAACGTGTTTATAGTTGTAACGCCAAGCCGAAAACGTTAACAATACAGTACATGTATTTATTTTCCCAACGAACGGTACAGGTCGCATCGGTCGCTGTGTCCCAGAAATAAGCCGCAGCGGTATGCAGGCCGGCTCCGTTTCTTTGAGTTATCGTTATTCTCACTATAAATATTTCTAGTATTAGCAGTTGCTAAAGTGAGGAGGAATGGTCGTCTAGAGAAGAAGAATGACCGAATAGTTATGAAGAATGACCGACTACTTAAGAAGAAAGACCGACTACTTAAGAAGAAAGACCGACTACTTAAGAAGAAAGACCGACTGCTTAAGAAGAATATCCGACTAGTTAAGAATGGCCGACTAGTTTAGAAGAATGTGTAATAATCTAAATTACTAGTCGGTAAACAAGATCTACATCTACAGGCAGAATAAGAACGAATGACTAATGAAAAATAATGACTGATTAAAGTGGGTGATGACTACTAAAGAAGACTGATTAATTAGGAAAAAGATCGAACTGCAGTTTTTTATAGAATATTCTTACATATATATTTGAACGGCTTATTTAATTTGTTCAGTCTTGATAGAGTTTTTTCGGTAATTATAGAAATCCATTGCGGTGTGCGTGAATGACTGTAAGTATTGCCTCCAAGGCAAAGTTCAATGTTGTCTCTAACAATTTTCTGGACTTCTTCTACGTTAAACACAACATTCTAAAATGTATTAATAAAGGATTATAGTAAAAGATTATTAACAATGAAGAATGATTTATTATTCAAGTAACAAGTATTTTTTGCTTAAAATAATTTCTATACCTCATCATCTTCAGCGTTCGCCATGTTTCAAATAAATTTTTGAAGTTGATTTGGCAATTAAATTATTTTTTATTTTTATACAATCAAAGATACTAAAAATGCGTTTTATGGACCAACTTTACACATGTCTTTGAACTTTTTTATGCCAACCGTTTGATAGGGTTTGTCAGAAATTAAATATCGTTTGAGAGTTTTAATACTTAGTATGTTTTTTTAATAATGCGGTGAGGACGTCGCGGCAAAAGATATAAGATAAGATATAATACGATATATCTCCAAAACGGCTTAACGGAACTCGGTGATATCTGCCACTGCTATAAATGTAAAACATAGTTGCAAAGAAAATTAAGTTTTTTTTATGCACAGTCCACACTTGGCCAGTAGCTATAACTGTACTGTTATTCAACTGGCACAGTGTGAACGCTAACTGGCCCAGTGATTCCATACAATCTATGACTAGCCGTTGTAACATTACGATTGTACTGGTCAAGTGTGTTAGTAATTGATGAGATGAACGGTGCGGCGAATATCACACTAAAAGTTAAAATTGTTTATACGGAGGAAATGAATACTCCCGTCTGCTCTTGAACGATATTTCCGTTCCATCAAACCATCTCAAACTATTTCCATAAAAAGGTAATCAGAAAATGAGTACAAAGGGGGCAACTTCACAGAGGTGTCAAATCAAACGTCAATTGTCAATTAATTGTGGTCAAGTCAATCAAATTAATTATAAAAATAAATTATACTTGTTAAGTTTACGTTACGTTTTCTATTTGCATTTAATTTGGCTTAACTATTTGAACAAACATTATTGCATATTTGATTTGTTACCTTAATCAATTTGGTTTGAATCTTGTGCTTACCATTTAGGTCACTTATATGGGAAATGAGTAATACTACGTGAAATACACAGTGGATAAGAAATCTGTTGGTTTGTAGAATAAATCTATATTTTAGTAAATAAGTAATGATTTCTTTACAGTTCAGGTTCATTTTTATCGTCTTTTAACTTTTTAATAGCCTTAAACGAAAGTTGATTCACTATATGTATGACGCCATTGTTTTGCTATTAAATGAATAAGATCATCGTTATAAATCCAGAATATCAATAACCATATGTCTTGCGAGCGCTATTAATATTACAATAAAGCATCTGTTATTCTTGTTAACAAAAATGAGCTTAACACATCTTTGCACCAACATAATCAGGTCTCCTATTTGTTGTACCTTTTAATACCAAAGGGCTAAAAAAATAAAGACTATTAAAAACCAATGGGACCCTGACTCATATGCAAATCTTAGAACATGCTGACACTTTGTCTTATCTTTCCTTGGTTCAAATTCATTTTGATTTGTTTTAATTTATTTAAAAATAATGATTATTATTGTTTTCAGCATCATGGAGGTGTCACATTCATTGACATTAAATGAGTCTGCTCTACAGCAGCTACCTGATGACAAAAAGCCACATTTCATTTTTGAATGGCTGCGTTTCCTAGATAAAGTTCTTGTTGCAGCTCATAAGGTATGTTTGAAACAGTACTTTGTGGTCCATGCTTTATCTTATTTGTTTGCTACTATGAGATCAATATATCATGTGTCATAAATTGACAGAAAAAAATAAATTTACTGGTTATTGTTTCAGTACAAAAATGTTAGCAATGCTCACATACTTTCTCTAAATTATAATTTTTGGAGGTTTTATTGCGCTAGTACTTTTATTTATAATATATTTTTTCCTTTATAGTCTGACATAAAAAGCTGCCAGCAAAAACTTGTAGCTCAATTGGTTAATTTACTTCGAGAATCATTAGGTGCACCTGCACGCAGACTCCTTGCTAGATGTCTGGCGACATTGTTCTCAGTTGGGGATACATTCCTACTGTTTGACACTGTCAACAAATGCAATGATATCATCAAAGTAAAAGATGATTCTCCTTCCTACTTACCAACAAGACTGTGAGTACTATATTTGTGGTTTCTTTTAATATTAAATGGGAAGTAGTAGACTATTTTCTCTTTTGACTGAAATTCTAATAAACATCCATCCATCTAGACTTTCGTATTTAAAGTATTTGTAAGAATAGTAAGATTGTTGTTATAAGTTACAATTGTTTACTACTAAACATGTTTTTCATTAAGGGTCCACAAATGTCTTCCTTAGTGTAAATTAAGTAAATATGAAATATGTCAGGGGTTGCCGCCTTGTTTAGACCCAAGATTTACTTATTGTTTACTGACAATTTACTGTGTGATCTAACAAGTACACACTTCTGGAAATCTTCTTGAAGTCTTAAATGAAACAACATAGTGTGGTTTTCAATTATTTAGGGTACATATTTATGTTTTTTACTTTGCTAAAACTAATAGTATAATCAATGAGTTGGCTACCCCTGTTATATGCAATATGTACTAAAGTTCTACTTACATGGACATTAGACATCTCCAATGGCTGCAGTGTATAAACTAATTATGTAATTTTGGTTTTCAGAGCTGCTATTTGTTGCCTGGGAAGTATGTATGAAAAACTAGGCAGGATGATGGGAAGATCTTATGAAGAGACAGTAACAACCCTAGTGAGATCACTCAAAAGTTCAGAGTCCCAGACAAGATTAGAAATTATGATAACCTTGGAGAAGGTAATTTTTTATTATTAATTTAATTGCATATGTTTTATACAAGTGTCCTACATTTCAAGAATCAAACTTTATGGTTTTGGCTGTATAGGGTCATGCCATGTTGCTGACTTCCCCTTCTCAATATAATTAATCCTAATTAAATCCAACAGGTGTCACTAAATCGTATTTAAATGTTTATTTTGTAACGATTTAGGCTTTTTTATAACAAAGGATGGAGCTTATTATAATTTTGTAAAATGTTTTATAACATGTCATTACATGAGATGGCATACTAACAACTAACATTGTAACTTAAAAGAAGTTACCGGTGAAAAAAAATGTTCATGTCTAGTCTATATAGTTCTTTAATCTCTGGATTCCAAGGGTAAATCCATGTTGTATCCTTACTAGATATGCCTAGGCATGGGCACGGCGGCGGGCGCGGCGCTGCGCGAGGTGTCGCGTGCGGCGCGCGGCGCGCTGCTGAGCGAGCGCGCGTACGCGGTGCGTGCGGCGGCGGCCAGCGCACTGCGCCGCGTGCTGCCGCTCATGAGACTCGCCCCAGCTGACGTTGATGCGATCGCCGCCGCTTGCCTCCGTGCAGCACATCCTAGTGATTATGCACTAAGGTAAGTTGTTAAAGTATTTAAACAAAAGTTAAGCTCACATAGCTTAGCTCTTGACCTTTTATTTAAAACACGAGCTATCGCCCGCAAACTTAGGCCACCGGTTACGCTATTTTGATAGCGCGGAATTAAAAAAAAGCCTATCTACATCAGCTACCCTCCAGTGAAAGCCCCGTCGAAATCGGCGCAGCCGTTGTCCGACAAACATACAAAACATTTTAAATGCGATTTTCGTTATCAGCAACGCAAATAAAATCTTCCCCAAATCTGGATATTTTCTTTTGATTTTACAAACAGAAACTACAATTTTATTATATGTATAGAGGAATTGTTATTGTTAATACTTTATCTATTTTCAACTTTTATATAATGTTAATTATTTCTTAATATAAATAAATAATTTAGAAATCATGTTAATGCGACAATATCTGTTTTATCAGGTGTGCAGTGGCAGAACTTCTTGGCGCACTGATAGCCACAACTCAAGCGGGAGAAGTCTCAAGCACCAATACTAAAATGAAGATGGGGATTCAGTCAGGTCAGTAACCTTTGACATCATATTATTAATGCGAACATTTAGATGGATGCATGGATTTTTCTTAAAGTTTATAGCCTAAACGGCTAAACGGGTTTTGATTAATTTTTGTATAGATGTAGAGGATAGTCTGGAAGAACATAAAGGTTACAAACTATTCTTTTTTTTTAATATCTCGTGAACGTAGTCGCGGGCCAAAGCTAGTTCCAAATATTTCAAATTCAGTTTTTTCGTGATTTAGCTCTTGGAAAAAAAATAAATTATAATTATAGTATTGATATCATAAACATGAAAAATAATTATTACACATTACAATTTTTTTAAATCATGAGAAATGGCTGGGATTTCATTAAATTTTATATTTTTTTCGTGGCTTCAGTTCAACAAAGCAAGAAGGATCCACAGAAGAATGTGGTATCGCTGGAGGAAGCTTTGAACCTACTAATGGGTGCGTTCCTGCGAGGCGGCACATCCTTCCTTAAAGGTGATATCATCAAGTCTGGTTCCGGAGTCAACAGAGAAGTGCGAGTTTGTGTTACACATGTGAGTATTACTTAGGGTTGAAAATATTTTTTAACGTCAACGACGGCCTTTGCTATTGGCTGAGAATTTAAGTAACCATGGCAACCTTGCTCCTTGGCTGGCTTGTCGCTTTGTCCCTTTCTCGCAATTTTTTTTTAATTCAGCAACTTCCTAGTTTTAATAGCGTGCAAATATAGCCTAAAGTAAATACAAAGTTTTTTTATAAAATATATTCAAAAACATACCATGATTGCTGACAAAGTAGTGTATGTTTACGCTTTATTATATTAGTATAGATAAGTAATAAGTACTTTTAGGATTGTTTAAAGTTTTTTATGTACCATGTTTCCCAATATATTTGATTCTATGATCTGAATTCTGATTCTTGATAACATTTTTTTTCAGGCATATGTAATCTTCGTGCAGAATATGGGCGGTGTTTGGTTGGAACGTAACATGACTACATTCCTAACGCACGTGTTAGACTTGGTGGCCAATCCTAAAGCAGCTAGTTCACATGTAGACGCTGTTTATTCAAGGTATGTACAACATTATGTATATTGATGAAAAAAGATTATTAAAAATATAACTTAAAAGCTGTTGCAGTGTGTCCGCTTGAATAAAAAAATGTGTTTTTCTAGACTGTGTTTAACATACAGATGGTAGCACAGGCTAATGATAGCGAGATCTATTAACCCGTTGTGGAGATATGTAGTAACAAACATCCATCCATCTATGTAAAAGTTCGCAATTACAGTATTCGTAGTATTATTTCCTGGAACTAATTATGGACAGCTTAACCTTTAAAAGTCTGGTTTTTCAAATAGAACTATAAAGTGTGTAAGTGTACCCTTTTCTGTTATTTTTTTACTAAAGGGGAAAAATAATAAAAAATCAAAATGATATACATGTAAACAGACTACTATTAAAAAAAATGATTGTAGGTGCCCAATGCGATTTGTAACCCCGGTATCAAATATGAAACTTCAGGTATTTAAGGGTTAACCTTTTTGTAAGATACGAAGTAAAACCAAACATTGTTAGTGTGAAGTATGATAGATAAATGTAAGCGACCCCAAACATTTACTATAAAATGAAAATAAGCTATTAAAAGGTGTGAATCGTTCCATCACGCAATTGTACATTTGATGAAATGATAACATGTGTAGTGACGTACCATATAATTAACTGTCATTATAATTTCCGTCAGCGGCAAAGATACAATGAAAATTATAATAACGGACACTTTACGTGAAAATGGAAACAATCAAGGAACCAAATACCAGTTGGCATTTCCGGTACGTTATCTGTAAATCTCGTTATTAGTCAGAATATGTTGTGGTTTTAATATTGTAGCGTATTTCTTGGAAGACATAAAGGTTATTACACGGTGTTGGTTCTGAATGAGATGTTGGTGGTCTAGTTATGTGATTCATATTTAAATCAAATGTCAGCTTGTATCTTAAGGTCGGTTCGCAATTCTTTTTTTTCTTCGTGACAGCTCAGCTGGCTGTTAGGCTTATAAGGTTAAATTTAGGTCATGTATATCATCATAAAATAGCCAAACAATAATTACAATGATTCAGTTAAGACGTGGAATCGAAGTGCTTTTTACTGCAGGGTTTCATTGTCAATAATTAGTATAAAAGCAGAATGGTATCTCTTTCACTCTCTATAAAAAGACTGAGATATCAATTTGTTATGAGTTATCAAAGCTCAATCCGACTTTGATATACCTACTGTCCAAAACTGTTTTCAAATAGAAGTTTAAATACTAACTTTGGTTATAGGATATTCAATAGAGAATTTTTCTGATTTATGACATTAGTTTTGACATGAATAGTATATCATATCAATGTAAAGATGCATCGCAAGTATTTAAATATAATCCAGAAACATAAATTATTTCTCGTACCCGCGATACTAATGCATAGCTTGGCAGATAACTGTCGAACAAGCTCTTATTGCGACTACGACGGCCGGTGCTATAAATCCTTGCTATCACTACAGGAAGACATTTTAGATTTCTAAATATCTAAACCATTGCTTTTCTCAAGCTCCTTTTCATGTTACCGATCAATTGTGGACTTCGACAATTTTAAAAACTTCATTAAATGCATAGTAACTAAACAAAATTTAGAATATAATGTTATCCTTGATATTATTAATTTAAAATTAAGAATACAAATACTAAAATAGCAAGAGTCCTTGAGTTGAACGTGATAATGGTTTCACTAAAAAAACATACCTTAGTACGGGCCAATTATGAGAGACATTTTATGTCAAACAACAATTTATACGACAACTCAATACTGTCAAGTCATCCATTACAAGCACGCGCTATCTTCAATTGAATATCAATACATTACGGACGGGCCTACAAGCGGAACTAATCCATAAATTGCAGGACTACACGCTTGCGAGACAAAGGACACAGTTGGTTCCAAGAAAGTCATATGTTAGTATATTTATACGTATTACAAACGTAATTAAGTTTTGTTTTCTGATGTTATCTTGTTTTAAACAACGAATAGTAAAAGAGAGGCTGGAAAAGGATCGTTAGACAAATAACATGCTTTACTTAAAAATAATGTACGCCGATTCTTTAGGCAATTTCACTTACGAATTGGACACAAACATACATGCGGAAGAACGCATAACGAGGAAGTCCGTCTTCAGTATTGTGCTCATATATACGATTATCTAAGTAAATTTTTTTTTTTTATTAAAAACGCAAACCGTAAATAAAACAGAGATTAAATTAAAACACGTTTACAAGTACCTCAATCAAAATGCCATTTCATTTGATTAATGGAACGGGATTATTAATGAATGAACAATATCATGTGCGCGCTGCGTTTGCTCGTATCATAACGCGATATTCGATTGTAAACAACTGGATTGCAGATTGAACGGGAAATGTTTCACTAGAGGTATCAAGTTAGTTAAACATACAGTGAAATCTTACTTATATAATAAATGCAAAAGTTTAGCTAGATGGATAGATGGTTGTAAGAGTTTGTAGCGTAAACGGCTGAACGGGTCTCGATGAAATTTGGCATAGACGTAGTGAATAGTTTGGAAGTACATATAGGCTACTCACTTTTTTTTTTCAATACTACGCGAAGGGAGTCGCTGATGTAAGCTAGTGAACTTGTAAATACAGTTCTAGGATCCGAATACACCTTGCTTTTTGGTAGTATTAGCTTTATAGGTAAGACAGAAGAGAAAGGGATCCTAATTAGAAAGGGATAACTAATATAACAAATTCAAAAATTTTGACGAATGGATGGAAAGTTGGATGTTTGTTAGAGTTTACCGCCTAAACGGTGGAACGGATCTGGGTGGTTTTTGGTCATAGCTGTAGAGGATAGTATGAAAGAATACATAGGCTACTAATTCTATGTTCAACTTTGATTTCAAGAGACAATTTACTTTCCTTTTTATAAATAATAAATAAAAAATAAAAAATAAAAATAAAAATAAAAAAGCCTTTTATTCCATGCCATAGTTTACAAAAAGT
>DVQG01000954.1:0-12240 GCA_018231605.1 Papilio ambrax
CGCTTAGCCTAAACCTCGTTTATGAGTAACTAAGCTCGAGGGCTTCCTCAGGAGCAAACAGCTTCTACTTACGAGTACTACATCTACACTAAGGGAGACTAAATGAGTGTGCTACTACTAATGATTTGTAAAAATATGTTTATATTTCCAGGTATGGCGTGTCTACACGGGTACAGAGTTCAGAGTTGTGCCACGGGCGGTAAGAAGTACGCCTTCGAGGTGATGCCCACTGAGACAAAACAGCGACACTTCTACTTCCATACTGAGTCGGAGATGGATAGGAAACGGTGAGTTGAATACATTTCGGTCTTCTGTAACAAAAAACAAAATTAAAAACCACATTTATGGTGCATAATCCGATATAGATTGTGCCTTGTTTCTGGTAAACTCAAAAATTATTAAACCGATTCTTTTTTGTTTTTCTTTTGGCAAGTAACGTAGAAAATTGTACCAACTATCTTACGTAATGTATTTAATGTTTAATGAAGTTAATATTTTTGTTTGATTATTTCAGATGGATGGCTGCATTGGAGTATTCAATAGATCGATGGATGAAGGCCGGTTGACGCACTATGATTTCCGAAGACTCATTCGATATTGTATAATTTATGTTTCAAATACAGTAGTAATTGTTTTAAAATTATAATTCCTTATTTCCTTACGTAACCGACCAAAATTATAAAACATATTAAAAATAAATTAAATCAAAAATATTTACAAAAATGATATTTCTCTCCATCATCGAATACTAGTAGTTATTTTAAATTGTTTGTAAAATCATAAAATTATTATGTATTAGACTTAGTTATTACATTTATTGAGATAGTTGCTATATTTTATTACTTTTAAGGTATCAATAAACTTTAACAATGAAAACGTTGATACCCGTCCTAATAAGTATAACAAAGTCAACATGAAACAGATTTAATATTACAGACAAAAAAATAATAGCATATAAAAAATACGATTTTTAGATATTGCCCAGTCTAATAAAAACGTACTATTATCTTAGTTTATTCAGAATATCAGAAAGAGAGAATATATTTAGCTTGAGTACTGCAGTGCGATGTCATGTAACATGTTAGAGCTCACCGCGTCTATGAGAAACCTGGTTAACGCCGAGGGTTAAGTGATGTCCTTTACATTACGTTGTACGAAATCGTATTATTTTAACCAGAAGTTAAACTAAGATTAGATAAATCGTAACGGTGCATCGAATAGGAACATTGTTTTGAAAAGCATAGCTTTAAACGATGTTCGAAAGTAATATTATGAGTGTTTAAAAAATTATATGACTATTTTAGAAGTGACTGAAAGTAACGAGACTTTATCAAGTTTGTATATTGACGGATAAAAAGTTTACGAAGGCTTTGTCAGATTATGATCGAAATAGGTATGACGAATCATGCAATTTAATGATTTTTATGTTTTAATTAACTATCAATCTAATGTAATGAAATCATTAAATTGAATTTCTCGTTACGTTCATTAAAATTCGTATAGTTTCAAACTTACTGACATATGTCAGATTAGAAATTGACGAAAAACGAGTGAAGTTAGTTGATCACGAAAAAAATAAAAAGAAAACCAATTGTTTTCCTCAAACACGTTTCGGGTAAAGTCCGAAATGAATAAAAAATAGTCATTGAAGTAAAGAAATCTTATATCAATGTAATATAATATAGATTGTAGTTAGGATTCTGACGAATCATAGATTATAATGTATTGTGACGTGAAAAAACAATTATTCTACATTTAATTGTTGATAACAATTTTCCTATAAAAGTAGTGCAGAATACGTAGAGGCAGGTAAAACAGGTACAGTCGCGTACACTTGGATATTAATATTTTCTTTATAATAGCTAGTGTACGCGATTGTACTAACATGTTGGTGTGCCAAAACTTATGTTAATAGAGTAGGAAACTACATCTTAGATAGAAATCTTTACAAAAAGATAACAAAACAGAACAGTTTAAAATGATTATCATTAGAATAAAATATAACATTTTATCAAAAATATTAATTTAATAAATGTATATTCATATTTTATCGATGTTGTAAAATCATTTCTATTCAAAAATTTTATCACACAACGTGAATTAATTTCTTATATTATTAAATGAATCCTATTTTGAAATGTGTTTGAAATATTATTGGTATATTAAAATTAATATCAAATTATTAATTAGATTTGTAAGAAGCTAAATCTTTATAAAACCTTTAGAATGTGGTCCATATTAGGTGACTTAAAAATTATGCATTAAAATAATTGAACAAGTAAACAAAGATAAATTTGATGTATAGGTATTTGCGTAAAAGCTCAAATATATTTAAAAAAATGAATAAAGACTTAAACTAAAGCAGACTCAGTTTTGTGCTTTTAGACATTAGTTATTACTTAGTGTGTGTTAATATCTACGTATAAACTTAAACAGTTTTGTTTAAAAATTATCACCAATATAGTGCACATTATATTATTCATTCTATCATATTATATATTAAATATAAAATAGATATTGTGATGTGTTCAGTAAATAAGAATTCTGAAAATCTATTTGCGGAATTTTAATCTCATATAGAAAATATATACTTGATTTATTTATCCGAATGTCCCTTTGCCAAAATGATATCAAAGATTATTTATTGTACATAGTTAAATACTTTACTTTTTACTTAATGATTTATTTCTATTTCATTGTTAATATGTGATGTTTGTAGATGAAAGCTTTTGAACTGCATGTTGTCAGATTCAAATAATCATTTTAGATCCGTAGTTGACGTGTATGTATGTGGATTTATGTCCCTAATGGGACTGTTTTTTAATATAATTTATGTGACTGTAATAATAGACTTCGTTGTAATAAAGGACAAATTCAAATAATGGCATTTTCATTGATAATCAGTTCTTATAAAGCCCGATATAGGTACACCTTGATTGGTCATCAAAAATTTTGTCTCTCTCAATTTTTAACAACCTTCTCAAGGAAATGTTTTTTCTTACCTACGAGTGTAACCTATTATTGCTTTTCAGTTTAAATATGTGACTAAATACTTTCGGAGTTGTAGGTAATCCGTACACCACGACGACAAAGTCACAGACAACTAACAGATGATTGTTTAAACTTCATTCAGGATTAGTTCAAAAAAATATTAGGAAGAAGTAAACATTTGAACAAAATTTTTTGATCAATTAGCGAATCGGGACGAAATTCATGATGGCCAATCTAAACAGTCGAGGGCGGCGTCAATTTACACGACTTATAAGCTACTAACACGAAAAATAAACAATCGAACGATATCCTTCCCTTTTTTATTGCTTTCAAAGTAAAAACAGTATGGAAGGCTTCGGCGGCGCGGCGGCTGTCGGCGGGGCGGCGCGGGGCGGGGGCAGCGGGGGCGCTACTGCCTCCGACGAGGTAGGCGCAGTAGTACGCGCGCTTCTCTCCCACCAAGCGCTCGCCACATGCGCACGCGCAGCCTAAAACGCAAAGCACCATTACAGTGATATAAAACATTTGGTATCAGTGGATTTCAGTGTATGCTCGAACACAGTGGATATGTGCCTTTGCCTTCTAGTGCCACGGTGTACAGGAAATAATCTAATAACTTTTTTCTTTTTAACCACAGTGTCTATTAACTGTTTATGGCCTGTACAGTGCGTCTATTGTTGTGTGCGCCTCCACTAATCTCCTATTCACCTGTTCGTGCCACTAGCTGCGGTTGGACTGTGAAATGTGACAAAAAATTGCAAAGAGCCTGCCATTTTACGGTTCGGACCCTCGGTTTGTAAACTCTTCGGATTAACTACCTGACTACTGGAGTGCGGACGCGACCGACGATCGATCGGACAACCCGTCGCCTTGTGAGTCCCGTTTTTTTATACGGAATAAGTAATATAATACAGCGGATGTGGAATAAATTGGGTAGACAGGGTGCGCTTGACTTTGCTACCTGTTTTATTACATAGTCATTCTGGTGAATGCGCGTAATTATCATGCATACGGCGATTGTATTGTTTTTATCCCTTTTTTTAATGGTAATACCACCGGAGTTGAGAATAATAGCCCCAAGTAACGGTCCGTGGTTTGCTTGATTGTTGTTTTACAATTGTGTTTAAAACGTTTTGTGCCACCGTGTTTCGCTAAGATTATAATTATCGTTTCCATTGTGTGCGTGGAAAATTATTTCTACCTTTATGTTTATTGCAATATAAGCTATATTTGTATGAACTGGTAATTTTAATGTTGACTAGATAATACAGCTAATGCGGTACACAAATGTCGATAGGTCTCGTAACTTATTTGACTCTTGTAACTTAACTGACCGCTACTTAGATGAAATTACATCAGTTAATACTGTTCTAACTTATCTGGTCACTTAAGATTTAAATATTGATGTTCCATTTATATTTTTATCGTATTTAAAATAACAATAAAAACAAATTAGACTACTGAATAGAATATCGATTCGCTTAGAGAATTTATAACGTTTGTAATTTATGGATCCAAGATTACCATTCCTAGATTCAAATAACTAGAATGTTTTGTGTTTCTTAGGTAACCATAGCGACAGACTACAAGTTTGTTGCTACTAACAATTGACTTGGAGATAATATTACGAATAAGAATTATTATTACACTTAATGCATTATCTCCATTTAAACCTATTTTAACAATGTACCTATATGCTTACACCAGACTTGGTGCCTATAAGCACAGATAATACAAGAAATCACGCTGTAATGTGACGTCACAATTGTTTGCTATTCACGGTAATTAACGATTTATACAAAAGTTTATTTAACGTCCGCTCTATAACTTGCTGTAATCTCTTCAACTTTGATCCTGAAATAATAGTATAGTTTAAAAATTCCAGTTAATATTGTTTTTCTGTCTTTATTCGAACTATTAGTTTAATATTAACTGACTGAACGTCTGTAAAAGATAAGTGGTGTTTGTTATGTAATCTTATCTTAAAAATAATCTCTATACTTCCGTATTAAGGTAAATGAATATTGAAAAGTAATATATTAACCTATCCATAAGTATGGTTATAAGAAATTCTTTATCGAAAACTACACGAGAATTAAATTATATGCTTCTGATAACACTTATTGACGTATACAAAAATTTTTAAAATTGAATTGTCTTGCGTTTGCTTGCGTCAATGCAAAATACAATTTTTGTAACGTTTCCATAACCGAATTACGTTCCAAAACATTGCTATCTCGGGCTCTATAATTAGATAGAGACAGCAATATGTTTTGAATAGGGCCGGTTATAACGCTACCAGGGCCCAGGGCGTGATTTGTACGTTACCATTTTACCTTGAGGAAAGAGGTAGGAGAAGGTGAGATCTGTGGAGCCTCTTTGTGTCAAGCGCCCTGGGCGGGTGTTCAATCACGCCATACCTTAAAGTCGGTACTGATTTTATACGTGTTTCGGTAGTGAAAAACTAAGTAATATTTTATGACAATGTTCTATAATGCATGCATTTTTGCAGAGTATACTTTGACTACTGTAATTAACTAACCAAGCTTTAAGTAAGGACCTCAATTACCTTGTTTAATGATAGAGCTTTATGCAGACATTCTTTTTATTTGGTCAATTCTTGTAAATGAAATTGCATTTTTATTATTTGACTGTTTTAAAGCTATTCATCATGAAGATGCGTAGATATTAATTGTGGGAAAGAAACCGTCAGATGCTTCAATTTATTCGAAATAATAGTTTATTTAAAATGATTAATTTAGATTATATTCGTACATAACTATCAGTTCACAGCCATGTTCGATTTGCGGTATATCGCAACATTTACGATACTTTATCCGCTCGTGTCATAGCGGCGGTCACATCAAATAAAAAATATACTCATTATCAAAAACCTCGTCCCTTCGATAGTGTTTTATCAAGTATCTTTTAACATTTTATAAGGAAAATTTAACATAATGTCGCAAACTGAATTATGTATGTCTATGAATTCTAATTGATATCTATAGCGTTATTTACTACATCTAAGAACGTACGTACATCTGAAACCAAACTATTGCAAAATTGTTTAGCCTCACTTTGATTCCTAAAAGCTTAAATTGAGGTGTGCACATGACTCGATTTTTAGCTGCGTAAATAAACAGTTCAATTTGTTTGAAACAATCGACAATCGCACAACAGTTGTGTGATAGTTTAGTTTCACGCATGCGGACGCTTTTACTGCTAAGCTTGCGTCTGATTGTAGTTTACCGTTACTAAATCTACACTAAGCTATTTCAGTAACTTTATATAAAAATTAAACTATACAAAATTCTCTAAATGTTTTGGTCACTTCTGGGTATGCATTCACTGTATTACACTTTTGTTCTTCATAACTTAGAATAAGAAGTGAGGTCCTATTACAGAAATTTTCAAAAGCAATCGTAACTTCATCTATAAAATTTGTTTAAGATTTGTACAATCCTGGTGTTTGGTACAACGTCAAAAATGCATTGTGATGACGAAGAATATTTTTTCGCAACTTTTTGTCAGACCCCTGAAGTGTCCTTATAATTTTAAATTTGACATAGAGTTAAAAACCATATCAGTACAGTAGAAGCGACCTTTTCATCTAGCGTATGGTAGTTAATCAACCATCGACAGATAAGATGCTATCTAATCTGACAACAAACAACACTTATCGGAACAATTGCAACCTTCCAAGACGCCGAAAACAAGTTCCAGGTAAAACAGTCCACGAACGTTGGCGCAATTATAAATTAATTTAGCATTTGTACATTTGATATTGGAACTTGTATTTACAGTTATTGTAACGATAAACAGTAATTACTTAATTGCTGCTAACGAAAACACTAATACATTTGTAGATAATATATTATTTGTTACAAAAAAGTTTGTTAATTTATTATTCAATTATATTGTTTTCATGGAAATTGATGACACACAAGCTAAACACTTACAGCGCGCACTTCTTTGAAAACTATTGTACTACTGTTTTACCTCGCTTTGATTCTTGTGAGCTTATATGGAGATGCACTCACTACTCCATTTTTTGTTGTGGCTGCAAAACAATTGAAAATCACACAACTGTTAAGCGATAGTCTAGTCAAAGGTGTGCGCTCTAAAGCAAAAGTAACATATTTGCGAAAGAAAGGGAGTTAGTGATTTATAAGAAAAGATGGCAAATGAACTTTAGGAACCCGAAGTAATCATCAAAGTCCACGGACATTAGAACACTGGAAGAATTGTTGATGATGCCTCTTGAAACACTATACCTTATATATGTACTTATTTACATTGATATATACTATAACTTTTATGGCGGTAAACATAAAGGCAATATCAATATTGTTCATGTAAATATTTAAACCATAATGAAATATTCAGTGCGAGTCATTCGAGCAATGAAATAAATTCTTAGTTTGTTCTAACATGGATCTCGATCCATAAATTATAATAAATTTTCATTAATATTTAGAATAGTAATGTTACAATGTTAACACCATATTGTTAATACATATTTTTTTATAGACAATAACTTAATTTTTTTTTTAATAAAAATTAATGAAAAATCATTTTGAAAATGAATTCAGTACTGGAACAGAAATGATAACAAGTTAAAAGTATTTTAGCGTTACGAATACAAATTATTTCTATCTCTAACAGTTAATTCAAGTTACACTATCTCGACTACATCGTGCGGAGAAGTTAATGTGGAGTCATTTAAAACGCTCTCGCTCAAGTCCTACACAAAATGTAAATACCAAAAAGACACGAAACACATTTCTTTTTAAACATTTACGTTATTGAAATGACCGGGTATTACAACCCGGAGTCCATTACTAACTGCACCGCCCGCATACATATTCATATCTCTGAGTTACCAAACCAAAAAGTACAGATAAAGTAGTTCTACAGCTTCGGAGCAAGAAAGATGGTAGAAACTCGATCAGGCGCGACATTAGTCCGAAAGAGACGGATAAAGAAAGTGGTGTAGAGCGAGCGGGACGGACGATCGGGAGGCTTCTACGGTAGAGCTGGCAGCTTGTAGTGAAATGTGGGGCCGACGCTCGCCTTCTTTTTCGATCTCGCTTCAATAAATTGATTTTAAGATTAATCTTTTTATATCGACTTTGTAACCAACGGTCGAAGGTTTTCGCTTTTTTATAACTATGTTATAAAAACCGATTTATAGTGTAAAGTAAAGTTTATATATATTAATTTAATTGTGCTTTCGTAATGTTTCTTACACTTGAATTATAGAAAAACTTAATATATTCAAATTATTTTATGATTTTGAGCACAAATAAATTTTCTACCCATACATCCGTTATTTCATAATTTTAATAAACTCTGACTACCGCGCAAGAGATAGTCGTAATATTTTTTATGCTTAGCAACTGTGAATAATTCTAGTCTTCCAACTGCCTTATTCTTGTATCTTCAAAGATATACAATCATAATAGTCAACGACACACAGGAAACCTTGTGAAAACATTCGCTGCGTACGAGACGGTAAAATAGTCGCTCGTTTTTATTGTTACCCTTTCAGATGTGAACGTTCAGAGCAATCGTAAAACCTTTAATGTTTCTAGTGACATTATAACTGTTGAATAAACAGAAGCATTGTTGTTGCAATCAAAATAGAGCGGTGGCAACTGCACGACGGAATTAACGTATTGAGACACGTACATTTAAATGATCGAATTAGTGTATTTAAGAACCATATAAGTACATTGGAGAAACGGATAATTTACAGACTTTAAATATAAACCTGCTATAGTCGGATAGTAACGACAAACTCATTCATAAAGTTATAAAACCGCTAGTCTCAAAGGCCAGTAGAATTGGTATGACCATACATCTGAGCCATCTTGTAAATGTCTAGACGGTTTGTACTGTGTCAGATTTCATCATACGATAACTACTTGCTAATAATATGTAAACGCATACAGTTTAAATGGTCGTATTCAAAAGTTTGTTAATTAAAATAATCGGCCAGCAATATTAGACGTTCATAATTAATAATCAGCGAAGGAATTCAGACTAAAAGAAGAATAAATAACGTTCGTATAAGCGGTCTATAGCAACATATCAAATATGGACATTAATATCGGTTTCGAATTCGAATCTGGTAATTAATTAACATTTTTCTGATATCACCAGAAGCCAAGAGCCTGCATATTCGGTATAAACTGTTGAATGATGCATGAGATAAACGTTTTAAAATAAAATAGAAATCCTGCGCTTTTAATTCATATTAAACGAAAATGTTTTAGCCATTATCAGGTACTGTCGAGAAAGATGTTATAATTGAAAATAGACAGAGTAAAGCTAAGTTCAGATACAGATAAAGTTATACATAAAGTATTTCAACCGAGGACCTAAAGTTTGTCAAATACTTGTCAAGGAGATAATCTTAGTGAAGATATTATGGCGATTGGTTCAAACACATCTTAGGATAACATTTTACTTTACGTAATTTAATTATTTCATCAATCAATTGCAATAAAAAACGGAGGATTAAATCTATAAAGTGTTCTCGTTCAGTCGAAATGTCAATGCGCTCTGTGAGAACTAAATGGCTGTTTTATGTTAATGAGCGACTTGCGACGGTAACAATGTAGAGCTACCTAATTAACTATGTCTCTCGTTCCATAAATTAACATCCGCACCACCTGCCTACATTATCTTCTAAAATAATCAAGCAAATACTACTTGAAATGTGATATGTAGCTGTCTATTTTTGTTGTTGGTCTGTGGACTGGACATTACTTCTGACTTAGCTTTTATATTGGAATATGCAATTTTAGTTTTTTAGCCTAGGTTGTTTATGGCTTTGTTTTTGTATTATGAATCACTTAAAATAATTGTTTTCTTACATTCTAGACTGTGATGTGGTAACGAAATTTCGCTGTCCAATAGTGAAAGCTTTAAAGATAAAAATCAATAATTGACTTAAGTAAACCGCTTTTTCTTTTCGGAAAGAATTATTTAAGCAAAACGAGATGCAAGCGAAGATATCGATACTTTTAAATATAACGTCAAAATTTTCATGCTCTACATCCTGAGCAGATTTATCAATTGTTATTAAAGATTTTAGTATTCAACTACTTTTTTCTTTTTCAGATGATTTATCGTGCGCAATGTCGGACAACGGTGGACCGGTTGTATCGCGGGCGTCCACTCCTCGCCCCGCCGGTGACAGTCCAGTCACGGCCCCACTACGTTCTAGACATGACCAGTTTATCGCAAGCTCAGCCGAAAGGAATCAACAACGGCCGCCATCCAGCGGTAGGAATCAGAGCGGCAGCTACGACGCATCCATACCCTATCACCGCCAGATAACGACTGGTTCGCTCCTAGCTGCATCTCACCGCGAAACTTCAGCCTTCGTTCCCGTCGTACCCACTAGAGCGATGCATCCTGTAATCTATCCCAACGAAATGCATCCAGCGCTAATGCCTTCGGAAATAATTGAACGCGAACGAATGCTCGACAGAGATAGATCGGAGCCTGCAAAAGGTTCACCTGATCGGAATTCTGCCAACTTCACAAAGAGGAACTCTTTCGACCTGATGGCTATGATGGTAGAGAAACGGAAAGAAGTAGCATTACGTGAGGCTGCAGCAGCGATGCTGTTGCCCCATCACAGAACGCCGTCGATAGATGGAATGATATCAGATAGTTCGTCGCAACCGCCTATATACGGACCACCCGGTGCTTTCCTCGGAGCGCCGGGACCTTCACCAACAACCGCGAATACTTTTACATTCCCCGGGGCAGGGCTGTTCCCGCCTGGAGCAGGACCACACCAAATGCATCCGCATATAGATAGACGGTTGCTAAGAGCGCCAGGCAGAGCATCAAGACCGAAAAAACAGTTCATTTGCAAATTCTGTAACCGACAATTCACCAAATCCTATAATCTTCTTATCCATGAGAGAACTCACACTGACGAGCGACCTTATTCATGTGACATCTGTGGCAAGGCATTCCGAAGACAAGATCACTTACGAGACCACAGGTAAGACAACTAACATTATATTTAATTAAAACATCTTCCAACTTATTGAAAAAATATCTAAACTTAATTGTAAAATTAACATTTACAATGAGAAAAAACAGAACTTACAAATCTAAAATATGTTAGCAGTTTATCTAATCTTATAATCTCGAGCATAATAAAAACCTATTTTCTTGAGAACAGCGCCATCTACATAAAGCTAAAAAAACTCAAGTGTGAACTTGCTTTGCGAGTTACTTTTCGTTAGCCTCATACTTAGTGATTACTTTTGCGTTTAATGAAGATAAAAATGTACATATTTAATCCTAACCCTTCATCCTTCACTACCAGAGCGTGACTCATGTTTGTATTTTATAATTCTGTTAGGTCTGGCGATAAGTAGTGTCTTTATATGCAAGCGGCAGTCGGTGTAACTCAAGTTGCAGATGTGCAGCCGGCCGTGGCCGCATCCGGCTTCTACTCGGAAACAGAATATTTATAACATTTCTTGATCGTAGTTCTTCTTGGAAATTATACAGTTTAATAGACGATTTAATCAAACCTCTACGAGTCTATGTTAATGAGCATCGGAATTTTAGCGTCAACCGCTAATTAGATACCGATTACAGATAGCAAATTTACGACATAATTTGCTTAAAAGATTGTTTTTATGACAAAAATGTCAATCGATAATCTTAAATCGGGTTTTAAACTTTAAAAAATATTAGCTTTTCCACCGCTTTTCATAATAATGATGATTTTATGTTAACTACTTACGTATATATCTTTCAAAAACAGATTATGTTTTGGGGATCTCTCCATCATATATTTTCTAATTTAATTTTCCATAAGCAAATCTTCAATAGCGTATTTAATCCGATTTAAGGGATCGCATGTTCGAAATGTAATAAGCGAAGGCTCGTACCGCGATCCGGGTCGATGGCATTCCGAGCGATTTAGATCATTTTATTGCACACTATAAAAAAGTCAAGAGCTCTACGTTGTAAGAGGCTTCTGTTATAACGAATGTTAAAATATGAGTTTATTTTTAACTAGCTTTCGCTCGCGAGTCCGTCCGCGTAAAATAAAAATAAAAAACTGAGTAGCCCATGTGTTCTTCCACAGTATCTTCTACATCTATACCAAATATAATTGAAAACCGTTCAATCGTTTAGGGGACAAACTCTTACAAACATCCATCTAAACTTTCGCATTTATGATTATTAGTATGATTAACATATTAT
>DVQG01000955.1:0-12239 GCA_018231605.1 Papilio ambrax
TTTAAATGTTTTAGGGCCTGTTCTACCAAGTTGTAAATTGTCTGATAATCCAACGACTAATATGTGTTGAAAATATTTGATTTTGTTCCTTGACAGTGACGTCTTTTTGAAGCTATCTGAGCCTCTTTCAGGCAGTGGTGGGACAGGCCTTTAGTATTTCGAGGTCTAATACGGGTTTCAATACCTCTACCTAATCGAAATGTTTATTAGAACAAATAATTGCTTGTATTTTGCGGAATAATCAGTCACCATAGTGGGCTCTGTTAAATAATTTCACTTAAAAACAAATAATATATGCATAAAATAAATTGTACATACTAAAAGCTATTATGTATCTGTCCCCTATCTCTGCGCACATCGCTAAGTGTCGCATTACAAAGGCATTTGTATTGTAATAATGACCTATTTATATCCTTGAATATTTATTCCGCTTTTGAAGCAACCGAGCGTTTTGTATTCAAACATTTAGTTTGTTACTTGTGAATTTTATCTTAACTAATAAATGAAACTAAACTTACTAACTAATGTTTTTTACGCAGGACTGTATTGTACAATACAAATCTTACTATTATTATAAATCCGAACGTTTAATAAAAATGAGACTTCTTACTTTGTAGCACCAATACGGTTAATCAACGTCAGAGTCAGAAGATGCAGAGAGGATACGAGCTAAGAAGAGAACGAGAATAAGTCACTTATCTTACTAACATTAATGCGAAAGTTGAGATGGATGTTTGTTAGAATTTGTAGCCTAAACTCCTGAAAGGATCTCGATGAAATTTGGTATTGATGGAGAGGATAGTCTGGATGAACACATAAGTTACTTTTTTTTTTACTCCAGGCAGACGGAGTCGCGGGCGAAAGCTTTATAAGGAAAAAACCATCAGTACGTTTTAATGAACAATTGCTTATCTAAACTAATATTAAAAAGGGGAAAGATTTGTATGCTTGTATTTTTGTATGTATTGAAATAACTCAAAAACTACTGTGCCGATTTTAAAAATTCTTTCGCCATCAGAAAGGTAATTTATCGGTAAGTAACATAGGCTATATTTTAATATTACTAATATTTAGGAACTATTAAGTTTCTGGACGCCGGCGTTAAAAAATTACTAAACTTTAACTTTTCTCTGCTTACGCTGCCTTAACCGTTATAGTTTATAAAAGCTACTCGAGATTTCGAGTTCTGAATACGTTATCTATAGTAATATTATAAAGAGGGAAGATTTACATTTTTGTATTATATCTATTGAAATAACTGAAAAACTACTAGGCCGATTTTAAAAGTTCTTTCACCGTTAGAAAGGTAGTTCATTGGTTAGTAAGATAGGCCATATTTTTTAATACTTTTTTAAATTAACGCGGGCAAAGTCGCGAGCAACAATTACATTAATAGTAAGATTTAAAAAAAAAACTACATTAATATAATTGACATTGAATGTTAAGAATAATCGTGTCTAGTAGAGAACGGCTCCCGTTGACCAAGTGTATGGCCTTCGACAGTCCACCCACACCCACACCCTGACTCATTCACACCCACATTTCTGCTAATCCCTCTGTTATTAGCATACCATTTTACATTCATATTCACAGCTTTCTTAGCCTTCACACTTTTTTGAGATGCAAATAAGCGTGGCCGTTAGTAAAATTATTTCGTAATTAATAATAGTTAATTTATACTTCCAATGCCTGACTCATTGTACGATTACAGACTGGTTAGAGTCTCTATATGCCTTTCTTACTGATACTCCGGTCTAGGCAATGATATTAGGGGAAGAATACCAATCCTAATACATCGGTCTTCAAAATTGGTAAATCTTTTAGGCTAAAATTGTCGAAAATGCGTGGACGTTCATTAACCCTTCTTCTGGGAAAATCTTCACTCCATTAAAGCTGTATTGTAGGAACTGCTGTGATTTAAGTATCATTAACATGAAATTGATCAATGTTTTGTTTCAATTATTTTTATTTATACTTAAATGGTGATATTTTTAATCAAATCAATACTTTACGTTTTGGTGATATCTATATTTAAACCATATTTTAAGACCCTTTTCTAACGAACACTAATACGTTTACCTTTTTGTACAATATTTATCTGTTATCCTAATGTACTAAATAAATTCTCATATCGCTAATGCAAAGAAGCATATATAACAGTAACTCTTTACTTTTTTAAACCTTTTGGTTTTCAAACATATCAAGAACTTATTTAAATAATTAATGAGTACAAAATTCCCAAATAAAAGTAGCTCAAAATGTGTATTTGAACTCACTGTCGCAATTAGAGTCCCTAATTTCTCACTAAATTACTTTATTAATACAGTGAGCATAATGCGATTACTACAACAAAACGCCTTAAACAAAATGAAACGTAAAGAATTGTAACATCTTTTGATTTGAATGGGATATTAAAGGATATTGTAAGACATAATGCTTTCAACAACTTTGAGGTGCAAGCTTATGGTTTATGTATGCAGAGATCCCGCCGGGTTACGACGTCCGGTTGTTAAGTTAGAAGCTCCAAAATTAGCCTGTGCGAATGCCACGTGACCGCCACACGGTGTTACTAATTATGAATTCAACTTGCCAGTGTTACTAGTTCAAATAAAATTTATGTTGTCGAAACGTTACGTTTCACAAATTAACTAAAACCTTTTAAACAAACTAAGCTTGTTTATAACAAGTAACAATCATTCTACTCGTACATCAGGTTATTTAATTAAGACTTGTCACGAAAATACTAAAAAAATTAGGTATCGTAATGGCCGCCATAGAATTTGTCGTTTACTGAATTTTGGACATTGTATCGAAACGAGAAATAACCATAGGGCTATACAACAAAATTAGTATTAACTTACGATCAATATGGTAGAAATGTAAAACAACATCCGTATTTTAAGTTGACAATCGGTAACAATGATCTTTTTCGCAAGCAAACCTGATGAAACATCGTTTTTTAAAAAGAATGCAATAATTTTACACCATGCCAGTGTAGATTACAATTTCAATCTACAATTAATAAAAAATAGCAGATATTTACGTAAAAGAGTTTCATTTTTTTTATTCTTTCAGTTGTATTTAGGTCTAGTGTTCATTCTATGACCTTTTAACAAGTTACGAAACCCTGACCTTCGACTGTTTTTTTTGTGTTGACAGAATAACGTTACTTTACTATTAACAAATTTAGCGATATTTAGAATTTAAGAAGTAAATAAAAAAGCTGTCATTGTTATTACAAGGAAGTTGTAGTAAATTGCGATAATGTTTTAATTTTTTATTACAATTTCTTGGTAATTCGATCTCTGTAGTTTGAAGTTTGAACTTCCTATTGTTAATTTGATATAGCGAAACTTGCAAGTGCTAAATTAAAAGAAAAACATTATTTAATTTAATTAAAAAGTATTTTTTCACGTTCACGAAGTCAAAGTACAACGTTCTTGAGGTCCATAAAGTTCACGTACTGTGGTCAGGGTTGGGACAACATTACAATAAAATACTCATAATTAACGAATATAGATTAAATTTTGACAACCATAACAACCGGACCAAGAAACATGCCACACCGAAGCAGTATATCAAGTCTTGTTATGAAACACAGTTATCCAACAATTAAAAATCACGTCGGTGTCAAGACAAGTGACGATCAATGGACGACCTGTGAGGTGTTTTCACCAAACAACACTGTCGGGTACTTCGTTAACATTCCTACAGATTATAAATAAAGCATAATGAATGAAAGTTTTTGTTCGCAATCTTACGAAACGTGACAATTATCACAACGCATTTCGAATGATATTTTGATTGTGTTTACGGAATTCGACGATTATTAAAATCAATGTCAATAACCTTTGGTTTCACTGTTAATTTTCGTAGTGATGAAATACTCTGTGTTGCCGCAAAAAAACTTGTAATATTTTATAACAGGCCTGTTACAAAATTAAAGTAAAAGTAGAACCACTATTATATCAGACATTGTTAGGCGTACATTAGAATAATGAAGCTGTTAACGAAATCTTTCACCGAAAACATTCACTTAAAAAAATGTTCGAAATTTAAACTTGGCGAACTTAATTGAATCATATAGAAACAGTAGTCACACGTATCGATCATTTTCTCCTAGCGAAAGACGCGTTTAACTTTCATCTTTGACTTTTAAGATACAGGACCTGTCAAACCCTCGCATCCCCTATCACAAAAAAAACAATAAGTTATGAACTTGCTTGCGTGTGTGTTAGCATGATGTGCAAATATTTTAGCTTTACTTCACGCCCCGTGACAAGTATCGGAATGTATGTAGTTGTACAACCCCACCTCCTCGCCTAGTCCATTTCTATATAGTTAAAGACTTTCATAGGTGCACTTTCACGGCACTAATGATGGCCGAGATTGTTTGTTCAAGTGATACCGTCTCTATTTCTTTCTATACAAATACCGTTGTCTTCCGCGACGTACCAATCTTCTAAATTAACGACTTCCTTCTGAATTCGAACAATTGTTGCGGATAATTTTGATGGGAGTTTTTGTTGATTTGTGAGGTTTGTTCTTAATAGAGCAAAAAGCAATGGTTTCTAAAACATGAAATTAAATATATCCTATCTAACGAATAACTATCTACCTTATACTAGCTAATAGAAATCCATTACTTCTATAGAATCTAATCCAATACTTACATGGAATAACTTAATTAATTCACCTTATGCTTCAAATTAACAACTCTTAAGCCACGGTTAACGACTTTTAACCTCTTACATTAAGTGTGAATACGGACACATCTTAATTCTTTGTTTATTCTCATGGAATTCCGATGTCTCCTTTGTTTAAAAACATTGCTGGAAGTTGCAAATGTTTTTATGTAATAAAAAACGTTCATTGCAAATATAAAATTGTTATAAAAACTTCTTCTCATTCTTATAAAAACGCGGACCAAATGTTTCTGTACATGTTTTGCGAGAATGGAAACTCAGAGTTAGTCAAAATAACTTTAGAGCAATTTCTGACATTTCCAACAATCTTAAATATCATAAGAAAAAAGTCTCACATCGCGCTCGGAAGTGAAACTTTTAAGATAACGCAAACAATGGATTATAAATAAGACATGTCAAGTTTCGCTACCAAAATTATTTATAACACGTCCACTTATCTCATCTTTATGTTATTTATAATTCTGAATAAATAGAAAACTTTTTAATACAAAAATCTAGCAACAAAATTGTGTATGATCTATTATATATGTAAAAAACAAGCCACTATTTATCTAAGCTCTTAAATATAAGGAATACAACTCCTAGAAAAGAAAACATGAGGAAATCGATAATGTCCCATAATAGTAAAGGACTACAAAAGCAATGGAATAATTTCTAATTGCAAAATCATACGATATTACAGTATCCCTTGATTTTGCAAAACAAAACAATAACGCGATTGCTTTGATATTTGACAATAGTCGTAACATTATCTTCTATGGTACGAAATTAGATAACTATTCAAAGAATTTTGAACCTTATTAAAGTGACATAAAGTCTCTCATTGTGATTGTAAATTAGTGACACGATAAACCGAGTTCACTTTCAAACGCACGGAATATAATAGCCGTAAAGAGGTCCATAATACAATCCCATCTGATCTAGAACTGTCAGTCAAGCGTCTCGCAAGGTGTGAGGCTGATTTAAATCTCTTTAGCATCGAGTTGCATTCGTGATAGACAAGTTTGATGAGGCATCACTGCCGATCATTTTATATCGTACAATATGAAATTAAAAATAAACACACCAAAATAAAATTAGTATACGTCATCAATTGACTACTAAGTAGTATAAATTCGTTTGTCAATAAGACAAGCAAACAAGTGTTACAAAACGGAATTGCATGCGATTTTAATTTCATCGGGCAATAAACGACCTTATCGCTAAAATCGCTCTCTCTCTGAGACTGCCTTTGGATAAATAAAGTTGATTTTTTGTTATTTGTTATAAAAACTGAAAATTATGCACTTAATTGAAGAGAATTGAGTTCTCTCGTGGATAGGTAATTAGTACCTCTAACTTTGAACATTACTATAATAATGTTAATTAAATTTGAAACGTCAATCTTACTAATATTATAAATGCGAAAGGTTAAATGGATGGATGGATGATTCTTGGAGGGTGTAGCATAAAAGGCTGAACCGATTTCGATTAAATTTGGTATAGATGTAGACGATACTGCAAGAACACATATGCTACTCGGTGTAGTTATTTTTTATCCCACGCAGACGAAGTCGCAGGCGAAAGCTAGTAACTAATAAATATTAAGCCCCACACACACTGTTGTGATCTCATTGTCACATTTCAATAGTTTAACGACAGGGACTTCAGCTGATTAACTCAAGCTTTACGTAATAGTAAGTTATTTATTTGAATATTTAGCAATGCTTATATATTATGTTGCAAATACGTCTACAACATTTTATCAAAACAATCAATCTAGATACACCCTACTTACGGACGGAAATATTTTGTAATCTCCAAATGGACGTCGATGTAATTAACCGAAATTATTTATATTTTAACGAAACAATCGTTGACACGGTTAATGAAACTAAAATATTCAAGAGCGTGTTTATTAAGATTTAATGAAATGAATATTGTTGGTCATCACTAGGGTGACCATGAGCACGACGATTGTTAGACATTATGTTACATGATTCTTATAAATTATATTTGTAGTATGCATACTTCTTCTTTTATCATTGTCGACATTATATCTTTATCTCTTTGTTTAAGAAACTTAATTAGATCTACGGGTCTACTGTTGCTTTATAAAGAGTCGTTATTAAGGAATCATCACATTTATAATGTTGAATAGTAATTAATGTGGTAACCCTATTCGGTGCATCGGTTACGGTGCCGTTCTGGCTCTGCGCCGGAAACCGCAGCTTCGTAGGAACAAATGCGCGAAAATGTTACGACAAAGCTTCACACCTAAATGACGTGGCGAACCCTGACGAACGACCAGATACCGCTACGCTCGGTGTTGCTAACATATTCTGTGCAACAGAGCGTTTTCTGTCGAATAAATTTTGCCTTTGTCCCGTTAAAATCCGTATGTTGACTTCACAATTATCCAAAACCTGAAGCGCCAGTAAACGATCAATTTCCTTTCATTTCTTAGAAGATTTACGTGTCAAAGAGACTGCATTAGGATCGTTTTTTAAATTACCTCTTATATTTACAATAACAAAAGTGTTTAATTAGTAAAAAAAATATTTTGGATGAGATCCAAACATTTTTGACGCAAGTAAACAATACGTAATGACGTACCAATAAGCGTTGAAAGCTTTTAACGTTAACAAAGCTAAAAGTACTGTTCTAAAATAAATGAATTCAAAAACACAAGGTGCACATTAACTGTCTTATAGATAGGACACGTTTTGCCGCTTATCGTCAAGACATCTTTACAGAATGGCTATTAGAGGGCCAGTGGGTACCTGCCTTGTTTGTTCCGGTGTAAGTGTTTATAATTAGTGTGTACACAGCCTTAACTCGTTATCGTTATACGACGTTATTTTGTTAAGACTTGTTTTTTACGTATATCTTATGAGTTATTACGAACTCTAATTAAAGTGTTATACGGTAAAATTTAACAAACAAAAGTCTTTAATACATCTAAGTAATAATGAGGAGTATAAAAAGCGTCGTAAGATTATAAAGGACTGTGTGTTTTTAACCTTTTAATACATTCGTGGTAGGAATTGACCTTTTAACTTTATCTTAGTTACAAGTTTGATAAGCCCTTCTTAAATTCTCAGCACTGACCTTTAACTAATGACGACAAATCATTTATTACTTTTAATACGTTAATAATATTAGAGAGTTGAAGATTTCCAATGCAGCAGCGGTAGGAAAGACGAAAGACCGACTTTTATCTATTAGATTGATGACTTGCCGATGAAAGGTATTTTTAAAAATACCCGCAACCGAGAGTATATAGAAGATATTTGAAAAATTAACCGAAGTGTGACAAGAGAAAAAAAATTGATATCGTAGACACGGAGTAAATCATTTGAATGCTCGTTTAATTTTCTTAATTTATATCGCTATTTTGAATTTAAGATGATAACCGTAAAGTTAAACTATTACAAACAAATTTAAATTGCAAATGTCGACAGAAAACATAAGTATTAAGCCGTTCTGTCTAGGTGATTATGTTATAAAATATTATAACGATTTTGTTAAATTATTTAATTATCTTAAATTTGTAACATAAACTTGTTTCCGTAATGTAATAATCATATTCTATTATTCCGTGTCCTAACTTTGATTTTCAGCCGTGTATATTCTAACGTAGTTATTCCCATAACATATAAGATAAACAAATGAATGCATATTGAACTTTGATTTTAAGCGCCTATCATCTTTTGACTATATCACCATTTACGTCAAATAGGATTGAGGTCAAGAGCTAGTTTTTTCGTTATGAAAAGCAAAAATTGCATTTTCTTTCAAATCAAAAAGCTAAAAGTTGTCGTTCTAATAGCATCTACTTAGACGAGCAGTGTTAGTGGCTTGTAAAAGCTTAGTTCATTGGTATGCCGCGCGGTGTCGGCGAGAGACTGACTAATAGGCCCCGGTGGGCCGCCTTTGTCGGCGTGTAATGTTACCTTATGTTGCCCACGCTTGCGTTTGTTCCGGAAATCAGTGCTGCGCTGGCCATTCGACACGACATCCGAACATATGACTATATTTCTCTTTTATTTTGTTAACAAAGGCTACAAAAAATTCTAATCATTTATCCTACGTATTGTCTTTGAGTAACGCTTAAGCTTTTTCCTATAGTTACGTACTCGTAAGCTTTGCGTGTTTTGCGACAAAAGTTGCAAAAACATTTGTACTAAACACTAAATTAGCTCTAATGAGATATCCGAGTAAACTCAATAACGCTCAACAGTAATTATGAATATATTTTGTAAGACCAAAGCTTAAAAGTTGAGTTTTTTAATTTGTTTTTAGTTAACAATATTCTTCGTTTAATAATAACTTAGAATAAAGTTAAGTGTAGGCGTCTTCCAAAGGTATCTAGTGTATTAAAATCACATTCAATGTCGAGAGTATAGACTTTAAATAAGCAGATAAACACAGAAAGTTTTAGAAAAACGCTACCTTCACAAGCATCGGTCATAAATTTCATCTAAGGGCTTAATTTGAAAACGAGTTCGAAGTTAACTTTCTTTTACTCGTCCGATTCGAAAGACGTAATTTTATCTTAATAGTTTCACGGTTTTTATCCAAGAAACGGGTTTTGATTGAAAAATAATTTTATAATAAATGAACCGTTGTAACCGGAACGTTCTTTAATTCGTAGTAAACAACAAGAAATAATTTGTTGTTCCGAATTAATTTGATTAATGAATAATTAAATATGAATAAAATTAAACTATAAAAATCTCAAGTGAAAGAAGTAAAAAATTCCCAGCAATCGTACGAAGAATAAATACATAAAAATATTGCTTTGTAATTTTTTTTTATGTTGATTTCAAAGTGTACGATTTTTGTGTAAAGCAATCCATTTTGTTGTACTTTCTTCGACATTTCTTTCCCTTTAGTCATCCAAATTCGTCCTCATTTCTTAAATTCCTTCATTATTAAAATTTTGACTACTGGGAAAAACAACAAAAGTTCAGTCAACCGATCTCTATTATAAAATTGTAACGTTGCAGGTTGACAATACTCTATTGACAATCTGAATATGGGATGTACTTGTGTAAAAGATTTTTGTTCCATAATGAATTGTACCATATGAGAATCGTAAATAGCGAGTCCGTCACTGGAACGATTCCCACATAATTATCGTCTAACGACGCGACCGAGCGAGTCGCCCGCTGGCCTGAGTCACCGCCGGCTTGAGGTCAAGAGCACGCGTCGACGACTCGCCTACCTGATGAGGATTGCGCGTGCCACAAGACAACGTCCGTTTTAATAGTAAACTTTTTAATCATCAAATTACTTTTTTTGTAGTACAAGCGGGTGGTAGAGTAGCAAGGACGGAGTTAAGTGAATAAGCACATCAACGTCAACATCATCAAAAAATTCGCAAACGTCCAGTTTAAAAAGAGACTACATTCCTAAAGATCTGAACATCATAAGAATTTACCGCTAAAAAAGGTTAACTAGCTTAGTATAGGTTAGTGTTAAAGCAGTTTTCAGCAGACAGAAAGTGCGAAATGAGAACCTACAAATTTGAAAGAGCAGAGTTAGGAGGTAGCAATTAAAGTGTGGGAACACACATTCTTCGCCAATATTTTCAGCTAATGCTGCCAAAATATGTTAAATTTTCATCCCTGTAAAAGGTTAATAAAATCACAGATGATACACTATGTCTTAGCGTACAGCAATTTCTCCACTGTTTACTTGAGTTACACGGCTTTTATTAGTAAATAATTAAAAGCTATTTCATTTTCGTCGTACATGGTATAAAAATTGCACAATCACAAACAACGTCCGTACCTTATACTCATAAACGACATTTATCCACACGTTTAATGCTCTCGGGTGTGAAAGTGATGAATGAAATCCATTCAGAAATATTGACGTATCATTCAATGTTGGCTTTAGAATTTAGAAGATGCAGTAAATAAACAACTACTGTTAGAAACCAGTTTCGATTCCAAACAATTTTGACCTGTATGAATATACCATAAACTCCAATGCACATTAGAATCATAAAAAAAAAACGATTAAGCCCGTCCACACAGTGTCGCGTCACGTTCTCACGATTCTCTATTGGTTTTCATATCAATGGTCGCCGCCCACGCCTCCACTTTCATTTCGGGCCACGTGACCGTCGGTCAGGACCATCCTTCATATCGAAGAGGTACCTCTAAGAGGGTACTCGATCCATCGCCATTCACGGCCGTAGGAATGTCTGCCCGAGGCATTGGATTTGCATTATTGTCACTTCCATCCGTCATAAGTTCAATGGCACGTATTGTGTTGAAACACAAAGATGTTTTGATATTATATCTCGCGTCCACTCGTTGTTAAACATTCGCAGTAACTACGTCAATATTATTGTTAAAATGTTACTATGGGTATTGAAGATTTCGAGAGTTGATTGTAATTATTATGACTAACTACTTGTTTTTAGATTACAATATAGGTATTGTTGTAATTCTTTTGTTTTCAGTAAGTGCCGTTTTCTTAGAACTCTCACTCCTAACTAATAAATATGAACTGGTTGTTGGTACAACATCGACTTGCTGATCGAATTATATCAAGTTGTGTCGTTCACAGATGAATGAATGAATGATTACATGTTATGTAACATCATCAAATAACAGTAATGAAAAGCGCACGTCCATATCAAATCATTTAAATTACACACCCATCCGGTGTTTGCCATTGATTAATGGGCAACTCAATTTCCTTAATTGTAGCAATTATAACTTCTCCAAAACAATTATCGATAATTAACACACGAAAAGATTAGCGTTCAAATATGACTTTGCATAAGATAGATCATTACTTGAACCCGAATCTCTATTCTATGATGCTCTCATCAGTATTATAGCGGTAGAGTCTGTTACGTAATTATTTTGTCAATCCTTATTCCTACACTGTATATTATTTGTGCTTTTGTTGAAATGTGTCGCACTTATAACAATTTTACCATCATATCTCTTCTCCTCCCACTAACTTTTCTGTCGTTTGCAGATCAAAGATAAAAGTGTTTTCATATATACTTTAAATTACTATTAACAGTATGTCACTATGTTACTGAAAGTGAGACCTTAATAAACGATATAACGTGTACATTTGCCGGTTAGTGTCGTTAAATTTTGAATACTTTTTTATGATTATGCCATTGGCGTGTCTGGCTTCAAACCTGTTCGCGACGGGCCACACACCTCGCAAGTACTATGGCACCCATTAATAACCGTGTACAAGCTGAAGGACGCTTTGTAATTATATGAATTACAAATTACATGGTCAAGTAACAAGCTTGATATATTTGTTAAATATATGTCACAGCTTTTACTTTAGTAGCGCATCAAAAAGTCGCAATATTTAATAAGGTATAATAAATACAATTTATTTCTATTCTTAATATAATAAACACACACTTCTTTGTTGCCTAAGATGTAGCCTAGCATATTTTGGAATATTTTTTTTTAATAAAAAGCCCCTACACTTACGTCACGCTTTAGCCTATATATTTTCATGCCGTCAAACTTACGGGTAAATATTTTGGATAAAAACCCT
>DVQG01000956.1:0-12235 GCA_018231605.1 Papilio ambrax
AAATATAATATTTTATATATTTTCCTGTTTTAAAATTAAATAAAATATATACTCCATAGTGTATAAGTAAACATAAAACATGACTTATAAGGTAAATGTACAAGACCGAAACACCGATACGAATATTTATATTTTTTTACTATAAAACAAATGAGTGCATAATAAAAGCGCGCGAATCACGACATCAGAATTCCAAATTTAAAATCGTCGGAGCGTTTTAAAACGTGTTCGCGCCGAGAAATAGTTTGGAATTAGTAGCGGCGCAACGCTCTGGAACAACTTTTATAATTAAAAACTACGTAACACCATTGGTGCGAGTTTCCACGGGAAAAAACTCGCGATGCCGTATACGTGAAAAGCGGGAAAAAAAATTCGTCCAATGGTCGCTTGGTGCGCTGCGAGCGACCGATCGCCCCGCCCGCTTTACCAGAGAACGTAAATATACGTGGCTTAGAAAAAAAAATTCACGTGTTTTTTCCACGTTCTATCTAGCCAATGGGCGGCGCTAACGCCTGATTCGTATGCGCATCGTAATTCTATCGGATTTCTAGTATTTTTTTAAATACAACACAACATATTTTATGTACTTCCCGGTCGTTAAACGAGGTTTTATGTTTAATCTAGTTTATGTTTTATTCAAAGGTACTTGTAGATTTATCTGATTATCTTATTTTACTATCATTCACGCCTACTTGATTGTGGATGATTGTTTTTTCCGTCACTTGAGACTCTGTCCTTCTAGCATTTGACTACATATTTATTTTAGAATGAACATCATTAAAAAGTTTTCAAAAAATTACAATATACATCATTAATTTATCACAATTATACTTAGTATGAGTTTCAAACTTTTAAAAACAATCAATGTTGTTTTATAAATAATGACAGACGGCTCCCGCAACACAACCGACCCTTTAACTAAGCATGCATCGAAACACAACATTGTAAAAATGATATCATCACCAGAGCTCACTATATGTCCCCACCGAGAGGCTCGGAAAAAATGATATTGCACTTACCAATTCGACGCCCCGTCCACCGTCTGCAGGTCACTCTGTCGGAACACAAAACCAAAGTTAAAAGCAAACTAACAAGCTGACACGCATGTATTTCGCGAAAACAATAATTCCAATAAATTTCCAGCAAGGATTTTGGCAACCAACGTACTGCCATACTTGCACAAGACTCCAGGCTCGCGCTCGACTAAATACAAGAGGCATTTTGAACTACCCTCTTTAGTAAAGAATAAAAATATCCGGCTACCTACTTTAACCCTATATAACATTACCGCGAAATTAAAATCTATAATTCGCCATCGAATGTGACGAACTCAAAGCTGTCCCGAACAGGCTTCTTATAAAAATTTAATTAAACAATTCGAACGTCGTAACAATTCATAAGAGTAAGATACAAATCTCACTTCATATGTACAGTAATTTCAAACAAAACAATGTTATATTATCATTTACATTAAGTGAAAAACAAACAGTATTACTTTTTGCAAACAAAATACATAATAACACGACGTTAACCAACGAAGTGTTGCCAGTACTAATTAAATATTTATAATCTATGCCCGCTAAATGCCGGCTGTCGGAATAATGAATTTTTTAATTATGGTAATTGTTACCTGCCAGTGTCCACACTAAACATGTCAGGCTGTAGGCGGGTATTTTTTTTAATCATAGTGCTATACTGTTACTATTTGTTCTTTTGTTTTAAAAAGTAAAAAAAATATGTTTGAATTTGGAAGACGAATGCGAATAAGAAAACATAAGCTTTTTTAAACAGACTTTTTTAAATAGACTAATTTCATTTTGACAGACTTAAAATGTTTTTTTAGTAAATCTACATAACAACTATACATGTAGAAAATAAAATACACTTAGTTAAAATTACATGTACATTTTTTAAAAAAGTCCTGGAAATATAAATAAAAAAGTTTAAAATGTATATAGATACGAAACTAAGTAATGATTATACTTTTCTTTAGAGAAAATGCATTAAATAGTATATTGTATATACGTACTTGAGGTAAACTAATAATTACACACATGCACTGTAATTACAAACACAGGCTTTCTATGCTATCATGAAACAGTGAATACCTGCATTATTTATTTTAAACGAATAAATTTCTATTTTGAATTCCAGTATTATTTTTCCTCTATTATTTTTGGTTACGGCAAGGAAGTTAATTAAACAATTTATTAAAATGTTGTGTTATTGTGGCATCTAAGAATAAAAACATCCTCTCTTCTCTTTTAAGTATCTGTCATGGCGTTGATTAAAGTTTAAAACAAATAAGAAACAATTAATTGACTTAAGAAAAACACAAGTTGTCACTTTCTATTAATTAAGGAATGAAAGAGAGTGCTGTTCGAAAAACCCAATTTGAATATAGAAGCAACTTATTCCGTTTCAATTCACGCAACTTCGTACTGGCCGAAGAGAAAAACTTCGATTGGTGTTTTTGTTTTTCCCGCCAATTATTTTCGACGAGTTTGCATGACAATGGAACAAAAAACCTTACGATTGTAAAGGCCTTTTCTCGGCCCGTTCACGACTTGTTTAACGGTAGAATAGGAAATGCGATAAAGGCGAGCAATCGTTTTCTACACTGCCGGTGTTTCTAGCGAAATGTTTCTTTCATTGTTTCGTTATTTTATTTACGTTGGTTGGAGAAATGGTAATATTTGTTGTAACACCGCGGCCGCCATCTCTTATATTCGAAAAATAAAATTAATGCAATATTTTTTATTTAAAAATTTCCTTAAAAAAGTATTTATAATTTATAATTACAGAGGTGATGACGAACTTTAAATTGGTTTATTTATTTTATCAAACAGACACTATTTTACGTCGATTCAATTATTTAGTCACAAAAAAATAACTAAGTTAAAAATGGAATGAGCAGAATTTTGAATTACTATAAAATGCTTATCGCAAATTTTCGTAAAGAATGAAAAAATAGCGCACCAGATAAGTCATAAAAAGCAGTCCCGGCACCTTAAAACTGCTCTCTTGTAAAGTGTGATTTTTTCACTTCTGGCAGTTTACACAGGAGCCATCGTTATGTAAAAATTTTATATGTAAATCACCCCACCGCAGTCTCCCAAAGGGATTTAGGATTTCTTTCGCTCAGACAGAATTTTCCATTAAAAATTTTTCGAAAATGATAAGATGGATTACGTACTCGTATTACATGTTCCCAGCGGAGGTTTATTGTCCCCCTTTCATTTTTGAGGTTATTATTAGGGATAACTACGATTGTCTTTAACTTCCACAGACTATACAACTCTGTATAATATCGTTATTGTTTTGTATTTCTTGCCATTGGAAACATTGAAATGTAATACTTTACTTATATTTTCTATATTGAAATTCAAAATCATACAATATCCGATTTTAGGTATTTAAATAAAATTTAAACAAAATATAACCTTAAAGGAAATAGATGTATTCGTTTTTAAACCGACCTTTGATTAGGAATTATTGGCAAATATAAAATCGAACATGGCGTCGTTCGGCGGGTATCACTAATCCGTTCGGATATTGCATTAGTTTAATTTGAAGGAAATGCATTTTAGCGGCGCGTTGCGGTTACATACGCAGAGCATATCCGAACGTAACTAATCTTACCTAACCTTTTAATATGTTAAATAAAACATTTGACGTACAACCGTGATTAATGTTGACTTAAAACAATGATGATGTTTAATTATTCTCTCAAAGTAAAGTATCATCCAAATTACTAACGAAAAGTTCATTGACCTCCACATTCAGGTCCTACCTCATGTGTGTTTAACCAAGTCTTTGCGTGTTTCTTTTACTATTGTTAAGAATAAGCAAATTAAAAATGATTACAACATCATACACATAGGTTTAAAAGTGCACATAGCAACTGACAGTAACGACGTACGAAATGGTACAGCAGCGACGCGTAAGTCATTCCACATTAACCGCTGACTCACTCCCATTAGCAGCATAAACTTCATTTAAACTTCCACCTCTCTACCTACGCCAGTGCAAGCCGGCTTGAACATGCAAATGAACCTACCCGCGACCCGTCAGCATCATCGGCCTTGCATCGCGGCGTCGCAATGATTCTATTGATTTTCACTAGGGGGGTACCTCCTCCCCACCCGGCCTCATCCCACGTGCCCATGAGATGGACCCCAACCCCCTATATACCCACATAAGTGCGCGATACTGTAAATACTTGCCGCGTATCAGCCCCCAAATGGCGGGAAACGGTGCACAACTATTTGATAAACGTGCTTCGCCGACCAAACGCACTACATACATAACGATGACGTAATTCGAATCGTTTTATAATGCTGGCTGGGAATTTTAAAAAAGAACGTAGGTATAATCCTTCACAGAGTCTACAATAAATACAGAGATTTTTATAAAAAAATTTGTAACTGGCCAGTATTTCTTTAGACTCATCACGAACGAAAATACCGAAGTAGTGTTAGAACTACAGTAGGCATAATAAAATCTGTCTGCCACAACTAAATTATAGCTAGGAGCCATCCCGACCTTAACTGTCGAATTTTCTTCACAAACATTCTACTGTTTTTATTAGTTTGCGGTAAATGGAAATTTCTAGAATATTACTGTTGACAAAATAAAAAGACTAGAATAGCCGTGTTGTTAACCTATTTAAAACTCTATAGCAAATTCCCTAAGATCAGATTGTGACAAATAGTAAAATTTTAGTCATTTAAAAAAACAATTATGTACAAAGTTTAGATATTTCAATAACGGGACAGTTAAAAGATTGTTATTAAAAAACAAACTTCGGCAACAGTTTTACAAAAGGGCGAGGCGAAGGTAAATTAGTGAAATATTTCCTTCAGACAGGGTGGCCTTTGTTCGTAGATTTCGTTCAGAATTTTTGCACCTTCAAGCGACTTTGCTCAGTTTAATATTGAGTTCAGACGCCTTCGAGTGGAAGAGATCCGAGAAAAGTTCGAAGTCCACCTGCGATTTTTTATCTTGACCTATCGCTAAACGATGAAGTCAAAAAGTCGAGAAATATCTTCTTTGGTAATATTATCTTTACACTTTTCTATTTCTCGTTATATCTAATATCCACTTTCAAAAAATTAACATATTATTATAAACAAGTAAACTCTATACAGGTTTCTATCAATAATTATCTCAATTATAATGTTAATTACTTAATTGTTATAATTTTAGAAGTAATTTCACCGTATTAAAAAATCATATATATTTTCAATAAGCACTCAGAACTTAACAATTGCCAGTCTATTCATTTATTTTAAGTAAAAAAAGCATTAATATTTAGTTAGCAAACAGACGAATTTCTATCGGAAAAACAAATAAAAGTGATGTCCAATGAAAACAGACGTAATTTCCATGATTGGTTCAACTCGCAGTCCCTTTCAGTTATCTTTTTCTGACCTTTTTTCATTTTCCATTGCGTCTTTGTGCCGCCCTACAGAAAAGAGGGCAAAGTATAACTCGACTGGACGTTCTTGATAATTTAGATAGATTTATAGTAAATTAAATGACGAGAATTTCATATTACTTGGTAATAAAGTGTTACTTTGAAAATTCAAAAATTTAATTTGAATATAAGTTAAACATTCTGTTACCTTCATTATGGACTGTTTAAAAATGTCGACAACAATAATTTTAATAAAAGTGTAATGGAAAAGGTAGTGGAATTTCACGGTTTCTTAAGAATTTTCTCAAATTAATTTCTTACATACACTTGAAAAAAAACATTGATATTAGCAAAAAATTAATAAACAGCAATGATCAAGACATTTCAGTCGTGTTATAAAGAAGCCTGTTTACAGAAGTCGAGATGGAAAAAAGGATGTTTCGCGCGATCGGTTTTTATTTGATTTGCGCCTTGTTTGCATCTAAATTAGTCCGCGTGGCTACCTCCTCAACAAGGTTAGGTAGTGAGCAAATTGCCGAACAATATTTACTTCAATTTCAATATGATGAGTCTCTGGTGGATGTGATGAGTTTTAAATTTCGTACTTCTCTAGTTTTAGCAACATTTTTCAGCATTACACTTCAACTGAGAGGGCCATTGATGTGATTTTTTCACACTCTATCAATACTTTAAACTTTCTAAGTGACCTTTACATGACTTAGTGTACAGTCTATAAATTACTCTTAAAAGAAATTCTATTTTTTACCTTACAATTTTTTAAGTTAATTACTTGGATTGTTTTTCAATGAAGTTAACGTAAACGATACTGCATTAACCCTTGCTTTTTCAGAAACGATTTCACCAAGCTTAAAGTTATCTTTCAATTAGCGTTAAGGGGTGACCCTTCTTAATATTTACAATTTAATTTTTAATATGAAAATAGTATTTAAAGCCATTCCTGGCTACATTAAAAAGTACGTAGTATTTATCTACATATAACTATGTCTTAATTCCTATTACTTGAGTCTAAGACCTATACTTTTGCAAGTTTGCAATTAAAAAAATTACCAAAAAAAAATTTTATAATGAATTTTAATTTATCTCATTGTTAAGTTATAAAAACACATTAGCATATTTCATTTAACTTTTTAAACAACCTTTAAAATGTATTTATCAAGAATCGTTATAAAGTTTACATCAAATTCGTCGTCAATTAAGATATATGTATAGCTTATGTAAGCACCCTACAGTTGAGAACCACTCAACTTCTCCAATAGTAATGGAAAAGGAATCACGACCCTCCTGCCAGCCCCCCGGGCCACAGATGTCGCGGCGACGATTTTTGAGACAAAATGAGCTTTTGCCTAATTTATTTTTTGCCGCCTTCTTTTCCCCGAGTAAATATTGACATGTCTCGTTATCAAAATGTGGATATACCCATGGATACATTTTTTTATAATACCACTTATTTGTTCTAAAAAGTGCTTATGTCTATTTTCAGAAATGTTTATTACTAAATATGAAATTCCCAGCCTTCGTATTTCGTACACATAGGGTGGCACATAAGGTTTTATAAACTCAATGGATGCTCTGTATTAGAGCCGCGTAAAATATTTCTATGTAAAAACTAACTTTCAGTTGGTAGCAAATCGGTATCGGTGTCTTATCCATACAAATCGAAATCTAACAAGATGATATTCTTCGTTTGCATCTTACTTTTTTGCCCCGGAACCGGACGTTCGGCTCGGCGATTAGGAAATTATATTGGGGACCAAAATTTCTTCGTTCGTACGTTTTTTCTGTAGGCGTCCGCGTTGGGGCGCGATCGGTTATTAAATCGGACTTACCATCTCCCTCACTTTAATTGTCTCTGGTTTTTTCCTTCTTCAACAATTTCAATTTACGCAAGGTGTCAAAACTTTTGTCATTTTTAAATCGTCCAGGATAAGTTTCGATCTTTTTAATTGCATCTTGAAAAATGTCTTCAGTATAGTGAGAAAGATGCTTTTAAAATGTTTAAAAATATTGTTATCCCTTTCTAACTGAAAATTAGGTCCTATAAATTCTCATTCATAGTCGCCTCAGCAATTACCGTAAGTAGTTTTTTTTGGCGACACCCAAAACATGTTTAAAACAATAGAAAATGTTTCAACGACTCTTTGGAGCAAAAGTAACGAATGTTACAATTACAAAAATTAAGAGTCGTTAACAATAATCAGAAATCGTAAAAGTTAATTCGATCAAAAACAAAACTTAAACGAACCGCGAGAGAGAACAAAAAATGAAACAATGTAATCAAAGAAAAGCAAAAAAAAAACAAAACAAAAGGGCTCGCGATGCGTCGAAAAGAAACGAAATGAAATAACCGAAAGCACTCCGCGTCTCGAATTCACTTTTATTACGATATTACAAAGAAAATAATTAATTGGTGATATTAATTATATGGCACTTTGTTTTTATTCTTTTAGGCCTACCGTCCCCTTGCAACTATTGTTCTACCATATGCTTAATTTTAGGGTTGAGTGAGATTATTTTTATCTTACAAAGAATTTAATTTAAAGAAACGTATCGTAACGTTCACAGATATTCCATTATTTAATAAAATAATATAGAGTAATAAATTAGTGCATTATCAACAATATTTTTTAAAATAGAATACAAAATTCAATTAAACAAACAAAAGAATATAGAAAATTGTTCTTCTTCGTCGGTCAAAAAAATAATACAGATTAAAAATTGAATGTTCATAGATGAAAAGACTAATGTTGCCAACGTCTAATACGTTTTTAATCAATGTCCATTCAGTAGGGTACATCATAACGTATCGAGGGCAATATTTGTAAAACAAAGAAGTTTTTACATGACAATTAGCATCGTATGACGAGAAGACACGAACGGAACAATAAGGTAGGAGAAAAACAAGTTTCCTGCTTACAAAGAGTTTGTTTTAAATAAGAAATAAAGTAGCGCCATTTGAATGTAGATGTTTTATTGTTTTACGTCTTAGGGTTCTAACGGCAAATTTTCTTTTCTTTTGTTACATTTTAATATGACCATTTGTAGCAATAATTATTTTCTCGTAATTTTTGGTTGCTAAAGTACCGACAACAGATGTGTTTTTGGGTCGAGCTCAATAAAAATGTCTTTTTTTTACGCAATCACCGAAAAGCCGGAACGGATCCATCAATATTGTTGTTGTGATTTTTTACCGGTTTTTTGGTAACATCTGAACGCAACAGGTGTGGAGCGTAAGATCTTTATTGAACATTAAATCGGAAATATGGTTCTTGTACGACTTGTAAATCATTATTCTTCATTTAAAAAATAACAAACTTTATCGAAATTCAAAACGTAGAAAGTTATTACGTTGTGTGCTGTAGCTATCATCTTTTTACTCTTGAATATTATCTCGCATTAAAAACTAATTCTATAATTTTCTGTGATAAAAAAAACTCCTTTAATTTTTATATATCCTAATCAATAAGCAATACAGACATAATTTTGTAATCGTTTATTCTGTAAAAATAAAACGTACTTCTTAATTTGTACGATTTTGTTGTCCCTATGTCACTTAATTATTAACTTTAAATACAAAACGCTACACCAATATGACGTTTTTTTCGCCCTTTCTTTAATGTATTCAAACTCCAACTTGCTACTTAATCGCCTCTCTCCTTTATTCTAAGAGACATTTCTCTTATTAGCAACAAAAACGTCGTTACGTGCTGCTTTTACTTTTTTTAATTTAATTACTTCTTTCTTTTAAAGACAAAGGACATAATGTGTTCAGCCATTATCAATTGTTTGAAAGATTTGGAATTCTTTTGTTTCATAAAAAACGCCCAAAAAAGTGTTTTTCATTGTTTCAATTTTAAAGCTTTTTTTCATTGTTTTCTTGAAGTTTTACAATTATTTTAAAAGAGTTCAAATAACTTACAAATATAATTTATAAACACAATTTATTGACGTAATTGGTCAGTTAGTTTTGAACTACTTAACTGCAAATTGGCTACAACAATCCTATTCTTAGCTTATTTATTGTCAAACTAAACTATAAATATAAAATATTTATTATCTAATAAAGTAAATATTCATATTCCATTCATCATTCTACAATATAACATACAAAAAAACGCAATGCGGCGTTAAGCGATTTCTCGCTAGATGTCTAGATAACTAGCTCTATTATACTATTATAAACATCAGAAGTTGCATCAGTGGGTGCCAGATGCAGACTAACGGTCCCGTACCGTACCGCACAAACTGGTTGTTTCAGCAAAAATATCTATATTATTATGTATCTATGCGTTTGGGTTCGGTTACGTGAGAATATTACCTAGAGCACGCTATTCATATTACAGATAAAATAAATTTCAAAACTTAGGTAATTTTTAAACACTTTTATTTGTTGATTAACGGTCAATTGTCTATGGTAATTACCGATTGTCAATTAACCTTTGCTCTTTTAAAAATCGGATATCAAAAAAAAAATCCCGCCAAAGTTTTTTCACTTAATTTAAACTCAAAGGATACTCGAGATAATTGCTCTCCGCGTTCGCTCCTTTCACTCCGAGATCTCAAGAATCGAACCCATTTCCGAACGAAAGTAATTTTCTACATTTTCAGCCCCCCAATTTTTTGGCATTCACCATAAGGCAGCGGCCATTGTGAGTAAAGAATTGGTGATTAAAATTCAATTTTCGAACAATCGACGCGTTAGCCGGGATGAGAAGGTGGTGCATTTTAATTGGACGGAATTTTTAGACGATAATTACATCTGAGATTTATATAAGGAGTCGCAGCTTAGTGGTTGAAACTTCGGTCATGATCAGGGTTCATATCAAATAATATAAAAGTAAAAGTTGTTGCTCCATCTATCAGCATTAATCACGTGCATCGGTCAAAAATAAAAACCCTAACGTCGAAATGACTTTACAAACATAGGGTTGGCACAAAAAGAATCCCGGAAGATATCCCACCTTATACCTGCGAAACAATAAAACCGTAGGGTTGTTATTAGCATAATAATACATGGGTACTATTATTTTCTGCGTATTGGCTAACAAATGCCCATTATGGACTAAGGGCAGCTGCAGGCCATTTTTTTCGGGGGTCATTGTCCAACGGAATGCATCGCTTTGTTTAAACCGTCATAGGTCACAACCCTATCATGTTGCGTTGTAGCATTTTTAATTATTATTAACAGTGACAATTATTATTAATGATGTATCAGTATTATTATCTAAATTGAAATTTATTTGTATTCTATAATATCATACAACGCGTCTACAAAAACTTTAACGGAGAGATAGAATTGCAACTGTCGTCACTGTTGTAGCGCTTAGGATATTTCTAAATCTCTGGAAAAGGTATAACATGACGTCATCACACTGAGGTGTCATGTTTTTGTATAATTAATTTCATCGAGTAAACTTCCAATATTGTTTTTACTCGTTTCATCATTAGAAACTTTTCCGTGCGTGTCTGATGCATTTAGCTAGAACGATTTAAAACTTATTTATACTTGTACTATTTTAAATCGACCCCTCTGTTCTTGCCTTTTCATAAAGTATTAAAAATGACATAAGCTTCGACCCTTTGATTACCTGTTGTTTTTTTTATAACACGGAGGGTCTATTGTGACATTTATTATTTTAGTCCACTATTATTATAACGAAGATTATAAATGTATTTTATTTAATTTAAAAAGTTGATCAAAAAATGTAGGAAAAGAGAAGCTAATTATCCTTGTTTTTTTTTTCGAAACAACTTCATGATTTCTTCCAAAGTCTAAATTATATTTTGTGATGTAATTCCTATGTCGGTTTTAAAGATCTAAATAGACTTAGGCTAACTCAGTTAGCGAAAGTTTTCGTTACATAATTTTCAAATGTACATTTACTTTAAGATCGGTATTACGCTTAGGACTGACTTAGTCTTCATTTCAATCTAATTGAACCAACTATATAAAAATTCATCGTTAACATAAAATGAAATCGAATGTTCTGGTCGTTTGAATCTTTTAAATGTTAAAATCCTATCAAAAATCATGCTGAAAACGAAAAGTTTAAAACGAAGAGTTTATGAATGTTTTAATAAAATAGATTCGAGATTATTCTTTTTGTCGAATTTAAAACTGCACCGAAGTCGGAATGAATAAAAATAATCGTCGGGCCGGGACTGATGCCTTCGCCAACCTCCTACTGTTCACACGATCTCAGTCTACTTAGGGTTGTCAATTGGAAAAACTTCCATTTTTCGAAGTCTTTAAACGTTAATATGTTACAAACGAATTTGCTATTTTCATTAACAGCATCTCGGAGCATAATTACGTAGAAGGCATTTCACTGACATTTAATCACCTAATAAATACGGGATAGGTAGAGTAAGAAATAAATAAATTTCGAAAGCATCATTACGTTTTAGTTGTAAAGTAAGAATACATGTACCGTTGCAACATGAAGCAATCTAACATTTCCAAGTTTATAATTATTTAAAACAAACCATAGCGAATGCTGCTATTAAAAAGAAATTAGTAGCTATTGTAATGAAATGCTTCTCGTTTTACGCAAACACGAGACGTTGTAAAAAAAAAATCTTTAACAACTGAGATAAGAGTGCAGAACTAAGCGGCAAGTCGTTAGCGGCAACCCTACCACCCAGACGCTTGCCACGAACTTCGGGAAAACTTGCGAACTGTAGTTTTGTTCTTCTTGCATTTTTCTCGGGCAGAGAACGAGTGTTTTTTTTTTACTTTTCCTTGCTAGCATATGTATTTATTTGTGAGTCCAACTTGTCCTTTAATTCTTCCATTTT
>DVQG01000957.1:0-12229 GCA_018231605.1 Papilio ambrax
AAATCGACGGAGGAGGAGACGCACATAAAGAGGATATTTCCCCTTCCCATACATCTCCACCACCGTCAAATCCACTTTCCCATACAATCCTTTCCTTATAAGAAAAAGGTGGGACGGGAAAAGGACTAAAATTGGGCCTCCGGCACCACACTCATCAAACAAAACGTGGAATAGCTTCCACTTGACGCCTGTCTTTTGTGCGGTCGTGGTATTACACCGGGTGAGCCAACCCATTCGTGCGAAGATTTTAAAGCGGGCTCTCGGGACCATTGCATTCGAAGCTGGAACAGGCCGCTGTAAAATATTACGTGTCAGCGTAAATAAATAGCAATTTCTTGTATTGTAAACTAATTGATTTAAATTGTTTACTATTTCCGTACAAGAAGTGAATGTTTGTTTAATAAATAATACTCGTCTAACTTTAAAATACATTTGTTAGTATTATTTGCCGAAGCTGACCTTTAGTTCTATATTTAGTTGAGACGCGGGGCCATTCGGATGGCTTATCTTGAATATCTCACGTTATTTAATATGTTAATACGATTCTAGATTATTATTAACTCACTGTTTTCATGCTTTATTCGCATATTTCAAAACTTTACATTTTTGTTTACATTGTGTAAAACTTTCATTTACAAAATTCATTAAGGACAACGAAGGCTTTTGACGGTGACGGAATTTTTATGAGTAACCTTGCAACTTTGTTTTTTGCTGCTATTGGTATCATTGTGATTGTCCCTTTTTTATATACCCCCAAGTTTAATAGTGCGAAAATGTATAGACTTAAGCGTGTCGTAAGTGTAGGGTTTTTAATTTAAAAAATATGCAATAATTGCCAACATCCTACATAAATAAGAGTTGTGTTTACGCTTTATTATATTAGTATAGATGAATAGAAAGTATGCAACATTGTAAATACAATCGACGTGACTTGCAACAATCTTCGCATCACGATTGCCTACAGGCCGATAGTATAGACGCCGCTAGAGGAGGCTATCTATATTCTCAGAATAATACAAATAGGCCAAACTAAACGCTAGTATGTGGTACAAAATAACGACCACTTTACCAAGAGAAAAGCACGTTATTAGATATATTTGAATGGTAAATGCTTTTACAAGTGTGTCGAGTAGATATGCAAATGTGTATTTAAAACAGCCTTTAATATAGAAAGAAGCAGTCTATAAAGATTGTATGATTTTTATAAATTGTTTAATATGTTGGTTGTATTTTTTATTTAAAAATTTGCATAATTCTTTATTAATTCGAGACTCATAAACATATTATAGCTGTACCTAGGAACATCATATTTTCAATCGTTTTCTGCAATAACAAAATAGTGAATCTGTTTTAGCAATGGAGGGTTACAGACCATCTATAAACAAGCACAGTCAGCTACCTAAATGTAAACCTTTTCCAGGCTATAGAAACTTGTGTACGGTTACTGTTTCAAAGACATTTATACGCATGTATATACATATGCTTTCGACCATCTTAATTCTAACTAATACGATAAATTCCAAAGTTTTGATGGATGGATGTTATTTAGAGTTTGAAGCCTAAACGGTTGAATAGATCTCGGTGAAATTTGACATAGATTTAGAGGATAGTCTGGAAGAACACATAGACTACTTTTTATCTTAACATTGCGTGGACGAAGTCGAAGGCAAGAGCTAGTTAACACTTATTTTTAATATCGTAGACATACAACTTTTGTTATGTAAATGAATACATTATGCAGCTGACTGTATATCGTGAAAGCATATCATATATAGATATTTAAATTGCTAGTTAGTTGCTGTGACCTAGACGCGGCTAGCACAATGCTAGCTCGGATTCCAGGCTGTCTAACCGGTCGGCAGTGGTCCGGCGCAGCGTGGGCGCGGGTGCACACTTTTATTGTAATCCTCAGTCAGCCTGTATGCCTTTTATGTCCCTATGCGAGATTCCTTTTTATCTGTGCTGCCCTTTTATAGTGTAATATAAAGTTATGTATTTGATATATGAATTAGTTGATATAAACTTCGAAACAAATGAAGAAAAAGTTTATTTTTAATTCTTGTTGTCAGTTAATTCGACTCTTTGATCTTAATGATGGGAAAGGGAAGTAGAGTTGATAGTGGATGAGACGCATAGGAAGGGGAAATAATCTACGTATTCTCTGTCGATCAAAGATAGGCAACGTATCTGCTTTTATGGCTGTTAATGGGCATCAATCGTTTCGCGAATTCTGCGATTCATGTGGTACAGAAAGGACACATTTCTTGTTCTTATAAAACGAAGTTAACTTATGTATAGACAATGAAATAAAATTATGCGTAGTTTCTTTTCCTTAATTCAATGTTAAGGTACGATTTACGAATAAAGATTGCGTAAATAAAGATATTTTACTCCGCTGTTTAGCTACGTTGTATCGCCACAAGGTCTAGGCAAGATGGCCGACATGACCCTGATTCCAGTAAATCCGGCTTCGAGCACCCTGGATGATTCAGAAGTTGAACTGATCTGTAGTCTGAGTCGATGATTCGAATCTCATTTTTATAATGATTATAAAAACAGGAAAAGTCTATAGGAATTAGGTTATAAATCCGTGCAAATAGCAATGTAATTTTTATAATTGTTTGTTTTATTTTGTTTCACGTTAGAACATTTACAAGTATAGTCATCCGTTGTAAGTTATTGTCTGATAAAAGTTCCTTTTTGTACATAAATTCGGAAAATTCAATTTCTTTTACTTTATTATAAGCTGATAGTTTATCTTGTTTTTTCGATTACTATGAATAAATTCAAGTTTAGTTCATAAATTAGCGTAGAAAGTGGTATTTAAAACAGGACTATTATTAACACAGTAAGGTAAACTGTTTACGCTCCTTACGATAAAGTCTGCATAATCGAGTTCATTGACCCGTAGTGCATTTGAAGTGCGGCCTTCCTGCGCTGAATATTTAGTACATTAGATATCAAAATAAGTTAATCTTATTATACAATTATCGTTACTTACTATTAGATGCTTAGAAAGTTATCTAACTGTTGCGAGCACTTCTGAAAAGTAAATGTGGCCATTTTCACACCACCCATCTAAGTTGAAACAATTTTGTAAAGGGTAGAATTTTATTTATTTATTTATAGCCTTTTTATTCCAGTAACTGGACCCCATTCTGTGTATAAGCCGCCTCTAACCTTTTCCATAAGTCTCTATCTTTTCTTTTCTTTCCATTCTTTTCCCACTTCTTGTACGATATCGTCTTTCCAACGTTTTTTTGGTCTGCCGACTTTCCTTGCGCCTGGTGGGTCTGTCCATTTCGTGGTTTCTGTTGTCCACCTTCTGTCTGTGCAGCGTGCGACGTGGCCCGCCCATTGCCACTTTAGTGCATCTCTGATTTTTGTTTTTTGTCGTATCTTGACATTTTGCACTTTGTGTTTTTTCCTGATCCGTAATATGCTTCTTTCCATTGCTTTTTGTGTGTTTTCTATTTTTTGTTTAATATACTTTGTGTATGTCCATGTTTGGCATCCATATAATAGACATGGTAGGATACAAGTGTCCATCACTACTTTCTTCATGTGTAAGATATAGTTTCCTTTTAATATTTCTTTCAACGAACAAAATTTTTTCCACGTTAAAGCTATTCTTCTCGTTACCTCTTCTAAATTACTGTTTATGTTAAATGATACTTGTTTTCCTAAATAGATGTAGTTGTCGACATATTCAATTGTTTGTCCATTTTTTCGTATTGGTTTTTTGTCACTATTTGTCATTATTTTTGTCTTCATTGCGTTTCTTGTAGGTCTTTGGGTGTTTCCGCTACTATCGCAATATCATCTGCAAATCTTAGGTGATTCAGGTATTTCCCGTTTATTCTTATACCTTTATGTGTCCAGTTTAATTTGTTAAAAATGTCTTGGAGAACAGCTATGAAGCTCTTCGGTGATAGAGGATCTCCATGTTTTACACCTCGTTCGATTTTGAAGGGTTCTCCACTGATTTCAAGTCTTACTTTGCTTGTGCTATTTTCATATATGTTTTTTATTATGTTAATATATTTTTTGTCTATTTTTAGAGAGTTAAGTGCATTCCAGATGGAGCTGTGATTGATGCTGTCAAATGCTTTGGTGTAGTCTATGAAAGCTATGTAAAGGGGTCTATTGAATTCTCTGTATTTTTCTATTAGTTGTTTTATTGTCTGTAGATGATCGATAGTGCTAAAACCCGAGCGGAAACCAGCTTGTTCTATAGGTTGTGTGTTGTCAATTTCTTGGGAAATTCGTCGGAGTAGTATTGAGGTAAAAAGTTTGTAGATGCTCGACAAAAGGCTGATTGGCCTATAGTTTCCTAAGTCCTGTGGGTTGCCTTTTTTGAAGATAAGAATGATGTCTGACGTGCACCAGTCTTTTGGAATTGTCTCTGTGTTCAGGACCATATTGAACAATTTAGTTAGGTGGTGTAGTAAGATTGGTGCTCCAATTTTTAAGGCTTCATTGCTGATTCCATCTGGACCGGGGCTTTTTTCATTCTTCAGTTGTTTTATGTGCATGAGTATCTCTTTTTCTTCGATTGGTTCGGTTGTTTTCGTTCTTGTGTTATTGTTTGTTTGGTGTTCATTTATATCGTCTATTTTCCGGTATAGGTTTTTATAGAAATTTGTTGCATGTGTGATCACGTCTTCCCTTGTCCTGGTTTCTTTTGTTTTATGTTTGAGATTATGTATCCACGTTTTGTGTGTTGTTAGCTCCTTGAATGCTCTTTTTGTGCTTCTGAATTTCTCTACGTTTTTAGTTATTATGTTGTGCCTGTAGTTGCTATAGTCTTCCTTTATGGCTTTGTTAGTGATTTTGAATAGTTTGCTGAGCTCGATTTTCATCTCCTTGTTCTTGTTTTTTGTTCTTAGTAGTTCTGTACGTTTTTCAATTAATAGTTCTGTCTCTTTTCTAAATATTTTATGTGCTTTGTTTTCTGTCTTTTGTCCTGTTTTTAGACTTAATAGTATGATAGTTTCAAGGTGTTTGTAGTATGTCTGTACATCGGTAATATTGTTAAATGTATCTGTTTTTAAGTTTTCTGTTAGGTTTTTTAAATAGTTATTGTTTTCTTCTTTTGTTCTGATTCTGTTATTTGTTTTTTTGAAGTTTGTTCTGGATGTTTTTGCTGGTTTTAGTGTAAGCGTAGCTCTCACAAGCCTGTGATCGGAGGGGTATCTTAAATTGTTAATAACTTCAACATTCATTACCATTTTCGGAGTGTTTGTCATTATAAAGTCGATTTCATTAGTGGTTTTTTTGTCTGGGGATATCCACGTCCATTTTCTGTTGTCTCTTTTTGTGAAAAAGGTGTTCATTATTGCTAATTTATACTCCGAGGCATATTCTATTAGTCTATTTTCCCTTTCATTTCTTTTTCCGTTACTAAAGGGGCCTATGATTTCGTTGTTATCATTTTTACTGTAGCCTATTTTCGCGTTGAAATTACCAATTACAAGAAAATTTTTATCTGTTAGAGTGAGCTTGATTTAGGTCGTTATAGAATTGACAGATTTCATCCTCGTTCGCACTCTCCGTCGGTGCATAGGCTTGTATTAAAAAGATAGGAAAGTTATCAAATTTGAGTTGTAAGACTGCTACTCTTTCTGAGATTCCCGTAAATTTTACTATTTTATTTTTATGTTCTTTTTTAACGAGGAATCCCACGCCATACAGTCCTTTGGTTTGGCCTATATAGCAGAGGACGTACTCCTGGTACTCTTCTATGTTGTTGCCATTGCGTCTAACTTCAGACAGCCCTATTACGTCACATTTGATATGTTTGAGTGCATGGGTTAGTTCTAGATATCTTTCAAACGATGACAGGGACCGTACATTGTATGTAAATATTTTTATTGCTTTTCTATTTGTCTTTTTATTGTTAATTTGAGTGTTATTTTTATTGTTGTTATTTTTGGAAGGAGGGTAGTGGTCTTCTTCCCCCACGGTGACCAGCCAGATTGGGGTGTTTGCCGGATTGAGGTGTTCGCAAAAGGAATTAATTACGATTTTATTATAATGAATGCACGTTGAAAAAATCAATACTTTTCTGAAATCAAAACTTAGTGCGTACTTTATAATTTTGCCGGATAGTGTACGTGCGGCTTTTATCAAAGGAAAGGAAATGTTGAAACAATCAATGTAAAGTAAGCTTTATTTTGGTCATAGAATTATCATCGGTAAAAAACTCTATTAAATAAAACAACGTTGTTATAAACGATTTGCTTGTTAAAAAAGCAAATCGTAAAAAAAAAGATACAATCACGGAATCAATAAAGTACGTTAAATACATTTATTGAGACATGATGGTTTTTTTACTTTTTTACATTTTTACATTTTTTTTATCTACATGAGAGTAGATAAAAAATAAGCTGCGACTTATTATAACTTTATTTACAACCACAAGTTTCGTCGGATTTATTAAAGTTTTTTCATTAACGAGTAAAATATTACTAAATAACAAATTAGGTAAGCGAGTTTTGCCAACATACATAGATTCAATGGTCTTTTTACCGCAATAGTTGTATCAAGTATGGGCGACGGGTAAATATATTTTTCACATAAATAATTAACTGCACATACCAGGATGACATTTTAGACTGACGTTTAGTAATTGTGTGGCATTGTGATGGTATTCCAGCAATCCAGCGCCGGCTCATCTGTCAAGGTGTTGTAGCATGTTCGAAATAGTCACGGGATGATGAACTTTTGTGCGTCGATTTGCATTCTGATTCTATTTCAGTGTCGGCGGACGCTTGCGCAGTTACGCACCGATATGTTTATAGCGTCCGTACCGCTAAGGAAATGCCCTAGAATTAATATTAAACCTTATTTATTACGTTTTATATGCACTTGAGATTGTAATTTGATTAAATTTAATGTTACAGATGTTGAATGTTACAGTGTTTTGAATAACATAAAATATAAATTGTTAGTCTTTATTGGTGTATTTTATGTGAATAAATTCGTGAATGGGATTGATGACAGTAAGAGACACTAGATATCCTAGTAAAAAAAAATTAAGTAGACTTTAAATATTTGATATAATAAAAGACAAAACTAAAAAAGCAGACCAACCATTAAAAAATTCTAGGACGAGACCATAAACAACATGTTTAAAATTGATATAACACGAGTGCAGCGCTCCAACTCCGTACTTACGCAAAGTCTACAACTTTATAACGTTACCGGCTAATAAAATTTCACGTATAGTCGAGGACTTTTATTTCCTACCCAGTTCGATGTATTATTAATTTCATAGTCACATTACAATTAGGTAATCTTGTAGTAACACTTTTAGTTCTAACTGTAATAATTTGCTATATGCCATTTTATACCTAAGGTAGGGAATTCATTTCTTTGACTGTATTGTTTGAAGTTGCGCTCCAACATCACGTTCAAACTCGGCAAACTGCAGTATCAACATGACACATTAAACGTGAGTTATGACGCTCTAACATAGTTTACTTCCAAAATAACTTGCCACATCCAAACTGACATCTTTTCTCACTTCCTTAATTTTTTTTTAATGATTACCGCAATCCATGTTAAGAATTCTTTGATGATCATCCATATTAACTAAAGTGAAATGTAAAAAAGTGTTAAACAATGTAATCATAGCCTCATTTCCACTCCATGTATATTAATAGTAATTGCTTAACAAACAGTAAACAACAAACAAAATGACCAAGGAAAGATCGCACAAGCTATTTTAAAATAACCAATAAAATAAAAAAATAAATAGCCTTTCATTCAATTCTGCATTCAAGTTACAATAAAATAAATAAAACTAAAAATTTGCAACTCTATAGTTTTACATTTAAAATAGAAAATAAAAGTTAAATAAATTACAAGTTACTCTCCTTTTTTTATCGGGGGGGAATGTTCAAAACGATACTCTTCCTTCTGGGGAGAAAATAGGGTTATGTGAGGTTTGTACCCACTAAAAACCCTCTCGGTGGCCAGCCTCTAGTGCAATAGAAGGGGGTTCCGGGATCTCTACAAGTTACTCTCCTCATATTTGTTTTTTGCTTATTTTCTGCAAATTGTTTGCCATTCGGCCAGTAAATACCACCAAACCAGTAAATAAACCCACTAGATTATTGTACAATATACTACAACAAGTTAACAGTACTAAATATTAAACATTGTCTTTAAGTTACAATGTGCTTAACGTCAATAATGAGAATATATTTGGTATCAATAAATGTTAACGTAAATCGACGTTGTGATTGCGATTTCTGAGCGGATTATGCGGAACCTGTCAGCGTTTGCATCCCTAGTTGGGCATTAAACATTTTCAGTATAAAGCAGTCAGCGTTTGTCATTGGAATATTTAAAGTGTCGTTTTTGCACAGAAAAATGATTAATATCTTTTTATATTTATCTTTTTTAGGAAAAATGGGAAGTGACTCTAAAGTCGCAACACTAAATTCAAAATTTTAATAGAAGATCGCAGCTTTCAACTAGATTTTGTAAAGTTTTGATAATGTTTCGCTTTAGTATTTAGAAATGTAAACATGCCAATCTATCAGAAAGTTAAGATATATTAGCACTGACACTTTTTTTTCGAGAGATGGGACATATTCGTTTAAATGGTAAATTTAAAATAATTTTTAAATAACAGAGATAAAGTAATTTACACAAATTATACGGCTGTTAAGGTAAGTAAGCTTTAGCTTAACATTTACATAGCTAAGTACAAACAGCTATCATATCTTAGTAAATGTTATAATGACAAGCAGTTAGACGTACTCAACCAAATGTTGTTTTATGAGCCGGTCGCAGCAGGAGTTTGGGAGCTTGGCCAATAGTGTCTTTTATGGTTATACTCAAACTTAATAGTTACTTAAGTACAAGAGTGTTCTACTTTTGCTCTATAAAATATGCCAATTTTACCTTAAAAATAGTCATACAAAAATGACACACCGCGTGTTCATTCATTGCAAAAATAACTACTTAAAACTTAAGATTATTTCCGTAATAGGAACAACAAATGGAATAGTACATAATGTACATGTCATATAACACAGAGATGTCTTAAATATATCCATCAGCGAAATTATTTTCCCATCAATTGTAAATATTTTACATCTTATTCCATTTGTTGTTTCATTGTTTAATGAAATTAATAAAAATTGTATTAATCACACGATAAACCAGTTAAACAAGATCTATTTGTATTTCACTAAAGTATTTCAAACATCGAGATGTCTGCTGTTTTATGATATTGTTACAAATCAGTATTTATGAAAAAGATTAAAAGCATCCCAAAGCGACTCTCACTTACAAGGGTACTCTTTTTTGCACGTATACAAAATATGTAAAATAGAGACACAAAAAACTCTGACACTTTACAGAACAAAAATCAACATGAAATAGTGTCCATAAGCTGACCAAAAGCAATCCAATTTGTGTGTACAATACCGTGGTAAGTTAGCAACGTCGGTCAATTCATTTGGGCTCGCACTCGCTTCGCTGCGAGAGACGGGTCGATACGGCCCGTCGCAATAACTGCTCCGCCATATCCCCAGATATGAGCTCGTCTACAATTTATTGATACGACGGCGTTTGAATAATATACTGCTTACTAAATCAAACGCTCAGCTTCGTTAGTTGTATACAATGAAAATGAAATGGAATTTTCAAATGAAATGTTGTCTATGAAATCTTAAACTAACTACTTAAGATTTGCAAATGTTATAAAACGTATCATACTAATATTGTAAATTCGAAAGTTTAGATGGATGGATGGATAAGTTTGTAGCCTAAACTGCTAAACGGATCTCAATGAAATTTAGCGTAGATGTAGAGAATAGTCTGGAAGAACACAATGGCTTTTTGGTTTTGTTTTTTTTAATACCACGCGGAAGGAGTCGTGAGCAAAAGCTAGTAAACCAGTAAAGTAAAAAACGAATTTAAAAGTCGATAAAAAATTCCTTAGACTAACAAAGACTGTATTTGTTCAGTATAAACGATAATGCTAAGTGGTGACCCGTGTCATTTGTAAGATAAGAACAGTCTCGAAGGTTCAGGTGTACAGTGTAAAAATGATTATTTGTCTTCCCTGCCATCTCTCCCCCTGCCGGCTCTTGCTCTCGTCTAGTTCGTATTTAATATACCCCTAAAGGCACGTAAGTACATTAGTAAACAAAAGTGCAGCCCTTTTACCTTTTAGAAAGTAACAAGGATACTGTTTTTGTTTTGTTTTCTTTTTGTGGGATTTGTCATGGCCAAAATAATTATATAATTTGTTTTTTGCTTGTTAATTCTAAAAGTAAATATTAGGTCAGACATAAAAAGATAATCATTGACAATGGTTTGCCTAAAAATGAATTAATTGCAAACTAAGGATTATTATCTAGAATCAAACATTGTAAATGGTATAATTTAAAAATGTACTCTTTACAAATTACTTGTATTATAATTCTGATAACGGATTGGAACTTAATTTTCAGACCGTACGTACCATTGAGTAATTGCGTTTCATTAGTCGCAGAAAGTAAACAAGCACAGGAGAAATTGAGATCTAAATACCTTAAGTACGATTAATAAACATTCTTAGTGAATCCTATTTATTAAGAATTTTAATGGTGAAAGACAATCCTTTATAGATTCAAGTAAATGCCAAGTAATGTAAATTTCATATGGTTTTAATTTATTTGTGTTTTTTTATTAACTCTTTTGTTTCACTCTTAAAAGACAAAGGTCTTGTCTAATGCTGTTTATCCATTAGGTTTATTTCTTTAATTTTAAAATGTCTTTTAAAAGTTAAAAATCGATGGCATTCAATATTGGCAGTTAAAGTTTTGGAATTTTTGTTCTCATTTCGAGGTTTTAAGGGAAACTTTCTCAAAATAATTAATACCGGTAATTGGGAACGATACTAAACACCAATTTTGGTTATTTTAAGATATCGGACCAGATTTTTAATTGTATTTGGTGATTTTGGGAATCAAATTAAAACAACTTTGAAAAATTCCGAATTTTATTGCTTCATAAAGTCTTGAAAACATAAAAGTGTTACGATATATTTGATAGCAAAGCAAAGTAATGTTAATGTCGCCGTTGAATTGGTACAAGTAATAAAACGAATAACTACAAAATATTAATTTTTACCTACCTTTGTAGAAGGCTTTTAACACATACCGTGAAAAAATATTTGGCATACGATAATCTGTTTTTTTTTTAAGTAATTCAGCAATAATTGACCTTTAAACAGGGTAACTTTTAACAAAGACAAAGATGTAAAAAATATTATTTACGAAATCACAATATATCTTCACAAATTATGTTAAATAGAAACTTCAATGAAAACCTTTAAAAATTTAAATGGACTTCAACAGCGCAATCGAGAATTTACTGTTAATACTTCTTGTAAATTAATTACCTCATTATTACCAACTTGTACTAACATTAATTGAAATTAAAATACAAATTCAATTACACGAATTAAGGATTTCAACGGTCTTTTTAAACCGAAACGGAGATATCGTCTACTGGCAAGTTTGTATGAAACAAAGTTACGAGGAATTTTGATTAGTACATAATTAAATTAATGAAAGCCATTATGGAATGCGAGCCACGAAACATTTAAAAAATACAGTTCCATAAAAACATTAAAATATGTCCTTATTTTTCTTATCAAAAGCATATCTGAAATTGAAACTCAGAAATGTTGTATGAACACAAAAACTTTGTTAAATCATAATAATAATCTTACTAAGGGACCGATTCAAAAGGCGGTTATTTTAAAAACCGCACGCATAGTGAGGAGGTTTCTGTCTCTGCAGCCCTGACCACTGGTTGCTTGTGTCATCGGATTCAGCAGCCGGTGGACTTCTATTTTTTATAAGTGTTTTTTTTATTTATAAAAAATTATGTAAAATATATTATATATATATAAAAAGAAATTAAAGATATATGAATATTATAGATGTTAAAGTTTAGAATTATGGATTTATGGATTTTATTTATGGATGGAATTTGTAGCCTAAACTGCTGAACAGATCTCGGTGAAATTTGGAGTATAGTCTGGAAGAACACATAGTCGACGGATTCGCTGGTGAAAGCTATTATTGAATAACTAGCTGCTCCCGTGCGACCTCGTCCGCATGAAATTATGAAAATTTTATTATATTGTTTACATTTGTCAAGTTATCAATTACAAATGTCAAAATGACATGACATGATGACAACCTTGCTTCCTTGA
>DVQG01000958.1:0-12221 GCA_018231605.1 Papilio ambrax
AATAGTCGGAGTCGGATACCAATAAACTTGGAGTCGCAATCTTTAATGCATATTAAATTTAATATATAAATTCTTAGATTATATCTGTGGATATACCCGGAGAAGATAATACAGCCGGAAAGGTGAAAGTACTTCTTGTTTATTGACTACCATCCTAGATGCTACAAAGCACGTAATTTCTTAAGCATACCTTTCTAAAGGTATGAACAAACAAGTGAAGTACGCTCGTTCCACATGGCGGCAGCACCACCCCGCGTGTAAACATACGCATTGCTGTAAACACGCCCACGCCAAGAACGCCATCCGTCACGTTTGGTGAAACATTAGTACGGAACAGGTTGAATTTAACCAGTATCAAATTTTTCTGTCATATTTAAGTGCACTTTGAATATTGCGGTAACAACTTAAATGTTCGTATAGTCGTAGTATCATCATCATATTGATGTATTGGTTTTAATTGTAGGTACTACTTAATTCATGAATACTGCTAATCTTTCAGATTTGTGAAGACTTTGACTCGTGTATATCTAAGTTTTACGATCCCACGTCATTAGTAATTCTGTACTTGCGTTTCAGTATCTCGCAAGAAATTCGCCCAGCTGTCAAGAATGTTCACACGCGGCGGTCCACGACGAAGCGGCAGTTCCCGCACCGTACCGCGCGGCCCTCCGGACTCCTTGCTCCTAGAAGAAGAACACAGCGATGACGAAGAACGTCCCACAAACAATATTTAACCCACAATTAGACTGATTAGGTGTGAAATAAACCGAAGTTTGATAGTAAAATTACAAATCCAGAATTCCGTTATCTTATTTAGCCTAAAGAAAGTGCTTCGTGCTAATTTCCCGCCATAGAAAATATAGATCAAATTAATGATGGAACGTAACGTAACAGTAAAATGGTAAGAGAAACATCTTGAACAGTTCTTTCTGTCAACTTTCTGTACAATTTAATGTATAGGTTTATCGATTTATTAGGTATAAGTTTATATATAACTAGAGATGGGAAACATTTTTATGTAATTCTATTGTAAGTACTATTGTTACATAAAGGTCACGCTTTGCTAAGAAACGCGTTAAGGTTGCCGATATAGATTTCATCATATGATAGACTTTAGAACAATTGGCCTTTTAGGAAAGTTCACAAGGTATAAGACTGGGATTGTTAGGACGTGTCATTGTTTGTGATTGTGGGATCGTTGTGTATGTCAGGCCATACATTCGCCATTAACTTATGCAATAGTTTAATATGATGTAAATAGAATTATTGTAAATTAGATCATAAACTTTAGTTTTTTAAATGATAATTGAAAAGCGCTTTTGTAAGTAATTTTTAGTGACGTTATTAAAATGGAATGGAGTAATTAAAAAAAACGAATGATGTTTTTGCTTTCGTTTATTTTATAATATGTATTATGGTTTTTCAATAGCAGACCAAAATGTGATTGTAATGTAGCAATAGCATTCACAGTTTAGTCAATTTAATTTACATGTAGTCATGTAAATTAAAGTCATGTATCATTTTCTTTTTCATTTTAAATAAAAACATCGCTATCTGTGTGGCACTTTTACAAGTTTTTAAACTGTTTCGTCAGTACCACAATATTGTTAACATCTTCGTTAAAATCCCAGTAAAGGTGTTTTGCGTACACCTAATATTTATATGTTATTTAATTTCTGAAAAAATGTTCTACTGCACGTATCAAAAATACTGAATTCGAAGTAATGTCATACAATCTTCAATGTAATTTTAAAATCGACAAACATATCCTTTAACATAGTTTTCATTGCGTAAAACTACTTATTAAATAAATTGAATTTATTTACAAAAAAATCTATAATTATATTACAAGCGGCATTCGCAATTAATTTGTTAGAAATAAAAATGCGTTTCTTGATTGCCTTTTCTTGTGCAATGCAAAAACAAAATAGGTAAATAAAAAATTGTCTACGTGCAGTCTTTTCGTACTTTAATTTAGATTAATTGATAAAAATGTTACTATTAAATTATTTCATTTTATTGTTTGTTTCATTACGTTTTCAGATTTAAATTACATTCTGTAAATATTTGAATTGTGCTTAAATAAATGCCCTGAGTAGAACAATGCTTACTCCTATCTCCTTGTTAATCTATATGTATAAGAAAAATAACGTAATTTCTGTCGTTATTCACAAAATATAAAATGTAAAACACGATAATTACAAAGATGTTCAAATATTAATAAAAAAATGGTGTATAATTTAATCAGCTTGGTATATTACACCTGCGCCTTTGTCGTAAGGGAAGGGGTGAACGTGATATCCGCCATTTCAATTTAATATGCAACAAACATCTTTAAAACTGCATCTTTAGAGCTAATAATATTTACAAACATTTTCTTTAGCGTAACACAAATTTAGAATAAAAATAAACACTTCCTTTGCGTCTATCGGAATTAGTAGAAATGCGATATTATGCGAAGCGAGCGACCTTTGCCCATATACACTTGTACCCTGTGCACTCGTTGCTTACCTTTTTATCAACGAAGAAGAAGACATAAAGAGGATATTCCCTCTTCCTAAGAGTCCCTTGCTCCGTCAAATCCAACTTAAATATACAGTTACTTCTTAATTTTTTAATATCACTAAACCAAACCTTGCCATACGCGTATATTGATATTCGAACAGCATTCACGATTCAGAAACTGGTACATCTCATTAGGTAAGAAATTTCCTAAATAATTAGTCCTAAATATTCTCACACTACGTCATAGCCGCAAAAACAAAGTCACAGCCTCACATCAGTATTACTCTAAACGGCTGGACAATGTGAACAAGATCATAAAGTAAAACGAAACGTAGAACTCAGGTGTTATTTATTATGATTTAATATCATCGTCAATACAAACGAATTACTCTTTCTTTTGTGAAGTCGGTTAAAAATCTATATCTATACTTATATTATAAAGAGAAAAGATTTGTATTTTTGTGTGCTTGCATGTATTAGAATAACTCAAAAACTACTTGGCAGATATCAAAAATTCTTTCATCATTAGAAAGGTAATTTATCTGTGAGTAGCACAGACTATATGTTTTATTTTTTTTTTTAATTTTACGGAGACGAAGTATAAAATAAATATACAAATCTTTCCACTTTATAATTTTAGTAAAATATTGACACATTTATGATATCAAATTTATTCAAGCTGTTTAAAAATGATTAAGCATTTAAATAACATAAGGGTTACTTGTTTTGGAATAGATCAGATCATATCAAATGGACCTGTTAATCTCGTGTATACCATTCCCGCAAATAAAAACTTCTTAAGTAAATAATGTCATGATACATAGTACCTAATAAATTTCAAGGCGTCCTACGTCATTTAGAAATAATCAGGGCGCGATGATCATTCGATCGGCGCATAACAATCGGCGTTCAAGAATCGTATCGGAATGGGAAAGTCGCATATTATGTACATAGGAAACACCACGACAATAACACGCATTCATTATCGCATAATCCCATACCTTATACTTACCGCAGAGAAATAAATTGACTGTGGCTGATACATTACTCGTTATAACTTTGTACTTTCAAGAACGAACAAACTCTATGTGGAAAAACAGTTTATCATCGATTCATGGTTGATAGACTGTTTCTCCACGTATAGTGAAGTGAAGTGGTCGGTGAACCTACCTAAATAAGGTTATTTAGGTAGGTAGGTAGGAAATAGGTATTTCGTTCGTGTCAAAATGTTTAAATACTAACTTTTAGAAAACATTTCAAATATCAAAACAAAAAAGACTACATTGAAATTATAATGCTAGGCAGACTCGCTCCACTAAGCTACTGGCTCGTTTGGAGTCTGGACATTATAATAAAATAACCAGTGTTATTAGACTGCCTGATGATTGACAGCACAGGCAAAAACAGGCGTGGTATAGTATATTTTTAGCGGGAACAGGTTAGTGGAGCTACGGATTATATTAACAATATTATGGCAAAAAACTGAAGCGTCTAGCAACATTCATAGCACGAAACCTGGAGGAAAAAAGGGTACTTAATATAAATGTGATGGTGGAGCCACTATAAATTAGCACGGTTTTTATGACGATATTAGTTAATCGTTTTATTATAATTTCTTCTCTATTGTGATTATTTTTTAATTTAAATCTAGATTCGGTCTTAATTTGTAATAACTTTCATCTCCAACTTCGTGCATGCAACAATTTAAATTCGCGTTTTCACTTCAGGATTATTTTTAATGCAGGTTGTTGCGGAGAAGCTGTAAAACTAATAAAAACGATCGAAGGAGTCACGTCATTAAGTATTTACTCACCTAAATAAGTAACAGCAAACTCTAAATTAATGACGCAATCTGGCAACTTGTTATCAAAATCGATGAAGGCAAAGCGTTAAACTTGCAGCGATAAGGTCCTTCGCAGACTAAGTGTATCTAAATTTTAAATTGGGATTTGAAGGTTGAAATAGATATTACAAGAGTATTGACAATTGGTAGAGTAAATACATACTTTTTGACCGACTTCCCAAAAGAAGGAGGTACTCAATTCGACTGTATATTTTTTTTTTTTTTTATTCTATTAAAAAGACGGTTGTAACCTGCGCAACTGTTATAAAAATAAATCAAGGGATACAAGGTAAAAATAAACACACATGAACTTTCAGTTGTCTTTATTTAAAATTTCAAATAATCAATGTAGTGTATAACAATAAATAATTTTGTTTTCTCCCAGAGTAGAGCCATAAGTAGATATAGGATAGTATGTATTTGAAGTTAGATGTTTGTATTATAAGAAATACGTCTGTAGACAAAATAAAACCCTTCGTTTGTTTAAACAAATATCACATAGTCGGGTGTGTACTTGTGTGCCCAAATTAACTTACACTTTAATAAACTCGCTGGCTTAAATTGTTGTAGATCTTATTATGCTCGGGATCGAAATAGGTAAATTCTTACTCATTGCATATAGGGATCAATTCTTTTACAATTTTATAAAATGTCACTTATGAAAATATCTTTAATAAAAACAATTTTGCAGCCTAGTTCTGCCCCGGTAAGGAATGATAGGACCAATATTTACCGATCGCAGAGTTCGACCGCTATCAAGTTTTAATATAAATTATTAAAAAGAAAACACGCTTTAGTCTTTGAAATAGGATATCACAACAGATCTTTGATTGTCCTTTTTATAGAAAAAAAAAAACATTAAATTAGATAAAAAGAATATTGGTCAACTAGAACCACTGTTTAAATTATTAAAGGTAATTATTATTAAATTCCAAAAATGCCTAGTATTTTAAGATGATGAAGATAATGTTTTTTTTTAAAAGACAACATAAATCTGTTCCGTATCCTTTACAAGTTTTTTATCTTCGATTAAAACAAACTGAATCAAATAATGACACGCGGTTAAAAATTAAAAACTAAAGTTGTCTAATGAATCGATGAACTATATAACTATGAGTTTAGCACAATCACTCATAGTGACGCTAAATGGTACAAGCTCATTCGAGGTTATTGCCGTAAACTACAAAAACTTGAAGTACAACGCCTTATATCTCGAAACAGCTCGACCACACAGGAATGATTCGTGCAAACTAATGAAATGGTTCGATGAAACACTACTCATCTAAGTAAAACATCGCCAGTCGGCTTTATTAAATCCTAATTTGAGAACATAAAAAGATACAAAACTTTTAAAAATAAAATTCGATATTACATATTGCTAGTTAATATTCGATCTAAACATTGTCTTCTACTTCCCATACAATAATTATAAAAATAATAAAACAGTACATAACTTTGAAATCTTGAAAATATTACTTTGCGTTCCGGGAGTATATGTTTGGTTGACTCGAAGTATAAATAATAATTATAAATAAATTGTATCAACTTGAGATATCCCGATTTTAAAATAACATTTTAACATAAACAATTTTGGAATATTTTTTTCTAAGGAACATATTTCATATATTTCAGTCAATTTTGTAATAACGCGCTTGAGACATCGTCTAATAAATTTTGGCAATTCATATAATTTTAAATTGATTAGTTCCGTTCACTAACTAATCAAAGACAAAGTTTAACAAAACATTTGAAACTCATTTTTTAAATGCCTAACTTTAATGTTTATCTCATATAATAATTAATAAAAAATAACAATTCGCAAAACCTGCATTTCATAGATAAAACAGCAAACCTTTACTATGCAGATAAATAATAACTGCGGTTATTATTACGAAAGAAAAAATGCTATTTAAAGTCGAGCTGAGACTCTCAGTATTCAAATGTTGTTGATGTTGGCACCACTTCCAGCACCATTTGCAGGAAAACCGTTATTTTATCTAAACAAAAAACATCGTTACTAACTTTGAAATACGTCACTATTCAAATTAACTTGCTAATTCGATATAATAAACGATTTATATACTATCGAACTGTTTCAAATACACAAAACATAAATTGTTTATACAACCATTCGTCTCATATTCACTTTCATTCGAATAAATTGCAATGGCTTGGTAAAAGAAGTTGACTTACCCATGAAAGGCAGGGAGTAGGACCACTTGACGAAGGGCACGTACACGAGCAGGCCGGTGAGGATGAAGGCGGTGGCGTACAGGTACTCCCACTGCGGCTTGTTGATCACCGGCCCCACCACCAGGTACGCCGACACCAGCAGCACGATGTACGGGATTATCACTGGCACCTGCATTCCAATACGCTTTATTATATATAATACCTACCTGAAGATAGCCTTATTTCCAAGCTCCGAGTAAAAACAGATAATTGTGTTGGAAAATGATCACTGCCCATTTTGTGGTGATTCAATTGTGTTACTAATGTCAACACTACTCACCACCAGTTTCAGATGTTAAGAACTAAACTTAGGATGCGATTCTATTCCATGTATGTCCTGTAAGTGTGTCGTGTACCTTGTAAGGTCTAGGCGCGTGCGGCTTGGTGTAGCGCATCACGATGAGAGCGAGCATGGCGCCGCCGTAGAAGATCCACGCCGTGAACGAGAAGAACTCGATCAGCGAGTCGATCGTCCCGTACAGCACCATCGCCACCGCTATCAGCGACTGACAATATTTATTCAAATGCTTAAAACTTGCAATACCAAAAACATTTAGATATCGTTTGTAAATGTTGTTATAAATAATTACGTGGAATATAAGTCCGGGGGCGGGGGTGAAGCGGCGCACGTGCACGTAGGACAGAATGTCCAGCAGGTGGCCCTCGCGCGACGCAGCGAAGCACAGCCTGCAAAAATAGTTTAATGCGTACATAACAACAAATTGTCTCTATCGTTCCAGACGTGATCCTCTGTTTTATCAAAGAGAATCAGGGAACGTATTTAAATTTTTGGCTTCATAATTTTGCCGTCGAAGTAATTAAAGTACAAATTAATATGATGCTGCAAGTTACCTTCCAGCTACAAAGAGCGTTCCGTTGGCGGAGCCGAAGGTGGAGATGGTGACGGCGAGGGGCATGAGCCAGGCGAGCGGGCCGAGCACGCGGTTGCCGAACGTCACCGCCACCGCCTCGCTGCTCGTCATCTCGCTCACCGACATCACGGCCAGGTACGACACGTTCATCAGCGCGTAGCACAGCGTCACCAGCGGGATGCCGATTATTATGCTCAGGGGGAGGTTCCTGCAACATACACTCTCATACTGAACATCCACGTTCCTTCCTCTCTTTACTAAAAGTGCAGCACATTTGCAATTTTTAACTTGTAGCTGATGATATTGTAGTTATTATAGGTAGGACACAACCGCTTGCTCGGCAAGAACTCGAAAAGGCTTAAGCTGGAAAAGGTTCATCTTAGCTGAAGTTATATTTTTCTATAAAATATTGAGTGTCGCTACATATTACAGAAATGAATCTACACTCTATAGCGATCTGAAGACAAACTAATATGAAGGAGTGTCATTAGATACGGCGTACTTACTTGGATGGGTTTTTAATTTCCTCTGTGACATAGTTGAGGTTGTTCCATCCGTCATAGGCCCAGAGGCCGTTGTAGAAAGCGATGGCGATGTTGCCCAGAGTCGCCTTGCTACTGGCGAAGTTGGGCTCCTGTAAATGTCGCGTATTACCTGCACCATACGGACACAACCAGCTGTCAATCGCTATCTATATATTTACATCCCATTATGATAACATGATCTCTAATGTCGCTACTCAATGTTGTGTTAGTTGTGATCATGATTTACAGAGTGGCCAGATTCCCCAAATATATGTAAGTATGTTGATTTCCAGTCTGGCTACCCTTATGAATAATGTTAATGATTGTCAGTTAATGGAATTTGTTTATTTTAATTATAACTAAGTATATGAAATTAATAAGGTGATTTAAGGCCTATGACAAAAATGAGTCAGAAAAAGATATAATGTAGATAATGTGCTAAGAAATTGAATTTCTAAAAACTTCTATAAACCTGCTAAAACTTATGCATCGTTTCTAAGTATGTAATGTATGTATAACAAACTGAGGATTCGGGTACAAAGAGATCGATAAAATTTATATAAATGATTACCTAATCCGAGTTTGTAAGCGCCGCCGCATACGATGATGAGGACGGCCACTAGCTTGGCCGCGGTGAAGATGTTCTGCACATTGGTGGCCAAGTTCACGCTGTAGCAGTTCACTGCCAGTATCATTACTGCAACATCAAACATCGTTTAAATTTTAGCACACATTACGCGTGAAACCTTCCTAACACATACTTATTGTTGGCTCTTAAAAGCAATTTTGTTTATCAAGTTGGGACTTGGCATATTGGTACTATCGGGGGATCAAATCCAAGGCTAAACCCATACGTCATCGACACCTCTCGTTTATTGAACTGTAAAAAGAATCGTACCAATGCAAATAACAGCGACCAGTTTGACGAGGGCGTTCGGCGGCTCGCACTCCGCTACGAACGGCTCCACGGCGTACTTGGCGAAGCTCAGGCATATTATAGCCATCTGTGACGGCTTCAGCACCAGAGTTGATACCTAATGATCGTTCATGAAAATAATATACATAATTGTTTTGTAAAAAGATGTGGCGTTGATCTTGTTTCAATGATGTTTACTAATATAAATAGTTACCCATGAGAAGAGGAACGCGGGCGGTCCCCCGAAGGCGTCCATGAAGTAGGCGTACTCTGCGCCCGACGACGTGTTCATTGTACCCAACTCCGCGTACGCGAGCGCACCTACCACCAGTCGATCACAAATTAATTATACTAATCAATATTTAATTGCCCTGTGCTCATACTACAACCCCAACAAGGGACGTGTCTACTCTAAGTAAGATGGTTTGACCTTAATCAAACATGCTGGTCCCGCGCGGCTTGGTTGCATCGCTATGTGGTTTTTTCACCAAAAGAACGTCAGAAAATGTATAAGAACGAAATCTAATATAACAGTGTGGATTAAACACCTATAGATTACAACTCCAGTGCACCAAAGGCACTGCGCTTATCACTATTGAATTCATATATAATATGTTTTAAATAGTTTGTTTACCAAGTAGCGAGAGCAGGCCGCACGCCATCCATATGATAAAGCTAATGCCCACTGAGTCCGTGTACTCTAGGAGCCCAGAGGGCGCGACGAAAATTCCCGAGCCTGGAACAAATCGTTTCAATATAATTTTACGTGCATTGAAGTTTTCACTTAACTTTAAGATAGTATCAATAATTAAGTCCATAAAACTTTATAAACATAAATAAAAAATGTTCACGCACATAAAATGTTTGACGCAAATAATCTTGAAAAGCGCCGCATGTTGTGTTCCAAAAACTTTATGTCAAGGCTGACTTCGCACATGATCTTAATTTTTTTTAATCACGTCTGCACACCCACGGCTAACAGATGCCGAGTAAATATTTACATTTGCATGTTATGATTAAATGTTTAAACAATTTATGGCTATTAATTATCACGAAAAGTAAATAAAGACTTAAAATGTCGCGTGAAGTTAAACATAAATACATGATGCTGCAGTCACGAGAGTTTTTTCTTTGTTTTGTAAAAGTATGTTATTCTAAGTTAAAAGATAATGATGTGTGATTTTATGACAAAATGTTAGATAAATGTTTGACACAAAAAAAAAGACCGAGAAGATTTTCAAACCCTACATAAATTAAGCTAAATCAGTCAATGAATCTTAAATTTGGTAATTATTACAATTTGTATTAAGTGTCAAAGCATTATTTTACATAGCTATTTGAACTAGAGAGTAATAGGTCTCACAAACAAAAATGTGTTACCGTTTTTTGCGTTGTTGGGCGCGGGGTATTTGTAATAAATTACCATAGGCGTCAACACAGATGATGTGGTTCATGCGTCTTTCATATAACTAACCTTGTGAAATCCTGAATAATATCAGATTTACATTCGTGAAAAACATTTCTGAGGTTTATTTCTTTCAATAACAATTCAGAAGATTTATCGGTTTCTATAAGAACATTATGTTAGTTCATATTTCATTTTTGCTTTTTTCTTAGTACAATTAAATAAGAAATGTTTGTTATAAACGTGATCTTTAAAAATGAGAGCTACAAGTTATTAACAAGAAGCGTTAGACTGTAACAATGTAATTTTGGACATCATATGCTTCATTACGCAATTAGAACAACCAAAGCCAAATAGACGACGTACGACGAAAGCCGTCAGGTCGTTTTGACCGCCGACGATAACGTAAGTTTGCGATTCAGATACGATGGCCTGTCTATTTTCGCCACGGACAACTTTATAAATACGTTCTCTAGATGTTAAACAGTTTTTTTTCTATCGTTACCATTTACAATGAGAAAGAAATTGAGATTTGCCGAAATTTGGCACGTCCGACATGTTTGGTTGATTTTTTTTAACTGTTGAATATCAATGATGGATTACCTGATGTGTTAATTTACAAATTTTGCAAGTAAAAAAATATGTACTACTAAAAATTCTGCCTTTAACAATTCAAAGTAAAAAATATCTATCATTCTTAAATTCTTCATTCTTGTATCATTCATCTTCATCTTTGAAATACAATTGTTTTTTTTCCGAAAGACCAGGATAATGGTAATACGAGAGTGTCTATGAAGTTGGAAATGTTATGAAATTACCTATCATAGTGCCGACGATTAGAGCCACCCCACTGAAGAGTCCCACCCGTCTCTTGAGGTGAACAGGGTCGTCCGGAGCTGCGCCCGACCCCTCCAACTGCACATTACAACAACTTACATCTTTATCTTACATTACTTCTCTTCTTCTTCTTCAACACAACCTAGTAACAGTAGACAACCTAGTATATGACCTAGTGTTCATTGCAGTACATAGTAGAACTTGAACTAAAAAATGCAAAATCAACAGACATTTTGACATCAAGAAAGAACATCTCTTTTCAAGAACACATCTAAAATATAAAGTAAAAGACAGCGCTAGCATTAGCAAACATTTCAAGTTAAGAGTACTTAAGTACTGAGCATAAAGCTTATAAAAGCTCTAAGTTTTAATCTATTGTCTTAGATGGCTGTTCTGCAAACAACTGAGTGCTTGTTACTTTCAAGTGTCACGATGTAAGTGTCTTTGTAGAGTTTTTTATTTAACTATCGCTTACGACTTTACCATAGAAATTTTCGAGTAGAGTCAAGCAACACTTTGGTTTTAAGGTTTTTGAACGGCAATTTGTTCAACACTTAGTAGCTACTTCGATCACCAACCTATGTTCTAGAAGCTTCTACAATCTCATCTTAACATTTATGAAAAAGGAATAACGAATTAACTATCTCCTAACAAGATTTTACAAAAGTTCCTTGTTCTTTCAAGTGTGCAGAACATTTTCATTTTAAGGTTAACTTTACTGATTCTGATTACGCTAACATTGAAAAATATACATTTATTTTACTTATTTTGAAAAATGGCATGTTAAATTGTATTGTAATTTTTGTGTATTAATCATAATAAATATTATTTAAAACTTTGCTGATGTAAGAAACCTAATGCAATCTTGTTTGCTTGAACTAGATTAATTGCTTACAGTTGCAAAAGGGAAAAATGTCACCTGAGTAAATGCTCTGCTTAGCTGGAATTGAAAATTACGTTCGAAAGACGCAATTTAAATCGTTTAAAAGATGCAAATTAAGTTTCTGTTAAGATTTTAGAATAATATATTATATATATATAATAATATATATTATTAAATTGTTTAAACTATCGTGAGACATTACTT
>DVQG01000959.1:0-12217 GCA_018231605.1 Papilio ambrax
TTTATAAGGTGATAAATCTACAACTATTTGATTATTTTACATGTTTTTTTTAATATCTATGTATAATTCCTATTACCATAGGTTGTATAAATTACATCTATGAAATTAGCAAGATGATTTACTTAATCTATGTAATAAAATAATATATTTGCACATACAGTGGTCATGTTTTAAGTCTCCTTTGATGTAAGGAATAACTCAACATGCCTGTCTGGGACTAGCACTTGGCAAGTGATTGGTTTCACATTTTCACCATTGTGTATTTTAAAATCAAAATTATTCACAATCTGAAATAAATAAGTAATTAGAGTATACAAATAAAATATCCACTTTGTAGATTCTAAAATTTAAAATATATAATTGAATTAATTCCTGCACATTTTTTTTGCATTTAAGTTCCTCAATAAGAATTTAATTACAATCTCAATACTAGTGCATATTATTGCATATGTCAAAAAGCATTTATTTTACCTGCTCTATAACTTCAGTTAGTTGCATCATAGCAATCCTCTTCCCAATGCAAGTTCTTGCTCCCAAAGCAAAAGGCAATGTTGCTGAAGGAACATGGTTCTTGAGATCAGCTTTTCTTGGGTCATTCCTGTCCCATCTGTATGGCAGGAACATATGAGCATTGGTGAAATTATGTTCATCGCGGCCTGAGGTATATATGGAAGCAATAATTGGGGTCTGTAATAAAATTAACATGAACATTATATAGAGGGCTTTTTTTATCTACTAAAATTAATAAACTGATCATAAAGTTAAATTAATTATAACTAGGAAATAATATTTGATGTACATTTACTATGTCCTTTTAGGAATTATCTTCCTAATTGTTGCACTTATTTCATCTTTCATATTACTATAAGGATGCTCCAGTTCACTAGGGGCTTCTGGAATCCTTAATTTTCTTCTTAGTTTAGGTGAGAGAAGGCATAAATTTTGTATAAGTCCAAAGCTGCTTGATGTAAACCAATATAAACACATACATGAGGGCACACTGGCCGCAACTGGTATCATTACTATTGACAGTACTCTAAATCCATTTGTAAAAATATTATACAATTTGGATGGTTTCCGCAGCTTTGACATTCTTTGTATTTCAATGATTGCTAAGTTTGTTAACCCAAATGCAACTGGTAAAATTAATGAATGGTCTGGTTCAGTTAGATTGGGAATCCAACCAAAACCACCTACTGATAGCTCCATAAAAGTAACCATGGCAGCAGCAGAATTTGGGTCTGTATACACAAGGTTTCTGAGTGCAAAAGACATGCACACCCATACAGGTATTTGAAACCAAATGACTAAGGTGGCTTTGAGTGGATGACAATTATCCCTAACTATAAGATTTCGCCATTGCTTCTTTAATGATCGTTTGTATAATATAACTGTCTGTTTATCTGTTAAATTATAAACTTTCCTAGCTATCGCAGTTTCTTTTTTTAATTCATTTACCAAATCCTTTAACTCTAAGCTGATGTTCTCTACTTTTGCTAAAATATAGTTCTGATAAACAGTTAAGGGTAGAGTCATCAGTGCTCTGATAAGTATAGTAGAGGCAACAATGGTAGTGCACCATGTGAGACCAGTTGCATCGTGAAAATTAAGAAGCCCAGCTTCCATTGATTTAACAAGATAACTATTTGATATGCCAGAATATAAATCAGACTGCCATTCGACAAAGGATTGTAAAGACAAATCACGTTTGGCATATAAATGAGACGGAATAATATGTCTACGTAAAATCGGCGCATTTTCTGAGCGTCCATGAATTTCAAATGTGTGTTGAGGAAATCCATTGCAAATTATACTAAGACTTCGATATTGTAAGCCTTTTGTCTGCATTAATCGCAGTTTTGATAATCCACTATAGGACAGCATTATTTCTTGTATATTTGGTCTAAATGTTTTAAAACTAACTAATATAAATTATTTAATTCACGTTTTTTAGCCATTACAAACATCAAAAACAGAAATATAACCTCGACAATTAATGTCAGTTCAGTTTGACAATTTTAACTGTCATAAACAAAGTTATTTTTTTTAAACTTGACCATACTCTTTGTTATTGCCATGTATTGTTTTTCGAATAAAATAATAATATATTTTTTAACAGCGAAAGTAAGAGAATAATTGTTTGTACGTTTATTTATATAGTTGGTGATCTGTATTAAAAACGTAGGATTCTCTATTTAAAACGTATTTAAGTTACATTGAAATTTTTCGTTTTTGCCATACCCACTCACCCCTTTATTAATTTTATATGGTCCCAGCAAACATTCTTCGGGTAATATTCTCGTCAAAAATGGAGCTACTGGATATAGGCGCATTGTTTCCTTCACCACGTGTTTTACGAATGAGCATCCGTTCTTACGAATATCTTTCACAGCCTCATAGTTTTCAGATAGCATCAAAAGTGACCAAAATGTGGTGTAAGCAGTCTGCAACATGAATATGTTTGTAATGCAGCGCTGCATTAATAAAAAAACAAAACATTAACGAAGTTACTGTACCGTGTCCCCAGCAGCAATCACGAAATCGATAGCAATTTTTTTAATGATTTCATCGCTCACGTTGTCATCGCTTAATTTCCTTATCAATCCATTTGTTTTATCTTTATTCAAAAGTATTTCATTGACAATTTTTTGGGCTGAAACCACTTAATCACTGTTAAAACCTTTAACAACTTTGAAATATAAGCAGATGTTATTTTGGTAATGTTTAGCCATTTGCACATGAAACAAATTCATATCTTATGTTTCGCAGCATCCACAAAAAGCAAGTAGCGGTAAAATTTCCCGTACCCAAGAAAATTGATGAATCGACACTTTCTTTAAAGTCAGTCCAAACTTTTAAGTTTAACCGTTGACATAAATTTAAAGGTAGACCATATAATTTTGTCGTTGTTTGAAATATTTTTTTAACGTCTTGCGAGAAAATTGATATTAAATCTTCATATTGCCTACTTTCCAAAAGCTTGGAATCCGCGCCAAGCAGCACTTTAATTATTACTGAAACGGTAAAAATATAATATTTTATTAAACTTTGTGAACATATTTCGATTTGGCATCAAAACATTAATATACACATTAGTAAAAAAACTACCATCTGTAGATAATTTATAAAGTTGTAAATCTAAATTGGATATCACGCAACTTGCACCAGCAGCGTGATTTTTCCATTTTCCGACAAAATTCTTGACTGTTTCTTTTATTGGAGTTTCCAACCAGGTGTCGGAATTTTCTCGAAGCAAATGTTTGTTCATTTTTCGACGATTTTCCAACCATTCTTCACCATTCATGAAGAATAATCCCCTTTTAAAATCGTATAGTTTTTCGTACAAAACCCATGGTTCAGGCAATATGTGAACAGGGTATTTTCCTTCAAGATTTAAAAACAGAGACTTCATCAAATTTGAGTCACTGATGAATACCAAATCTGTGTTTCCACTTAATGTTTCGGTAAAAATACTTCCTAATTGTTTATGCCTCGCGTCTATGTAATCGTGGAGCCTATTAAAATAAAATAATATTTTACTTAAAGACATTTTCTTATTTCCATTGAATTATGTGATTGTTTTACTTACTTGGTACCTCTCCCTGCTAGCATAAAATCAAGTTTTGTTCCGATTAAAGGCAAGTTTTTCGGTCGGGGCATATCTTTAATTGTTAAAGTGAGACCGTAGTGCTCTGCTGAATTAAACATGTGTCTATGAAGAACTTTTGAAATTCCTGGTAAACGATTCATTACAACGCTGAAAAGTTAAAACAAAATCGGAGTTATAACCCCTTTTATATCTAAGGATTTAAACGACCTCTAAGACAGCAAAACACAAAGGTCAAACAAAACAACTCGTCGTTAGTGAATCGAAATTACTACTAGTGGGAAGTTTTTGACTACAACTCCTAACAATATGTGGTCCCTAAAGATCTTCGGTCAATAACACATCTTGTAATTTATATGTATAATGTACAATGAAGCTAAAAAAAATGACAGCAAGTTTTTGATATATTGTTTGCTGCGGGTTCAATTGCTTAGTTTACATAGGAAAAACCTAAAGTTCGATTCCCGACTCGAGTGATTTCATCCAGCTTGCTTATTCGAGCTAGTCTAGCAAACGCAAAAACCAATTCTTTAAATCAACTAATTTTTAAAACACGGTTAATCCGCAAGTTAGTAGCAAATCACATTAACGAATGTTATAAAAGGTGATAAGGATTAAAGGTAACTTTTATTCTCGTTTTTAAAAAAACGAAATTATTTAAAAAAAATGTAACTGTAGTCTGAGTCTAAAGCACACGATGGCACTTTAAATGTTTAGATAACGGTAACGGATTAAAATAAACACCACTTACCTTTTGATAAGAAGTGGCGCAATCGCAAAAAGTAACAAAGTTATATTTTTAACTGTAGAACAAGTAAGCAAATATCATTTAAAACTAATTTTTATATTACGGCTTACGACAGTAATTCAAACAAAACATCAAATGGACTGCGTGCTTAGCAAGCAGTGCTGCTATAGTAAACTTATAATTCGCTGAATAATACATAAATAATGCTGACCATTGGTCTGAGTTATGCTAATTTGAAACAAAACACATTGATCTTTTTTTCCTTTCAGGTAGTTTAGTTTCTTATTGTTTTTGTTATATAGGTATCTATAAATACGTTTTAACATCATGACTTCGTTGCATCTTTTACAGAAAATTACTTGAAATAATAACTAATTCTTGGAATTTACATTTATTCATTAATGCTTCTTATTTCTATATTTTAGAAATTTATAGATCTTTCGACGACACAATTGAAACTCATTTGTTAATTTGATTATTTAAGAATTTTATTGCGATAAAAAATTAACTTATCGGTCATTTACAGTGTCAGATAAATATTTTACAGAATTGTTACATTAATTATTTTCTAACTTTTCCAAAAATTAATACAGCAATAATTAGAGGTAATAATCTGTAAAAATCCATAGGCTTCTTTTTATTCTCCAATGGAGAATGGAAATGGGAACTGGTAACATTAAAAAATGCACAGTGACTTGTCAAATTTATCAAACTCATCCATTGCTTTTGTGAGATAATTTTTGCAGTATTTCAGTTTAAAAGTAGAAGGAAATAAATCATAACACTTTAAAATGACTGTAAAGAATAAAACCGAAGAACCTAAAAAGGAGAAAGTCGAGCCGGTACCAGCTCCGAACGATGATTTGGTACAGTATTTCATAAAAATTCTTACCAATATTATTTAGTCCAAACAATTGTCTTATTTTATTTATAATTTTCAGTCTGAAGAAGACAAAAGACTTCAAGAAGAACTGAATATGCTCGTTGAGAAGCTTATGGTGAGAGCTTTGTTCTATTTTATTTTCTTGATTCTTGGTTGGTAAGCTTAATAACCTTTTTGTTGTAGGGTAACGATACTGAACTATATTTCCCTGCATTACAAATGCTAAGCAATTTGATAAGAACATCAACGACGTCTATGACTTCAGTTCCTAAACCGCTAAAATTTCTTAGAGAGCACTATCCGGCCCTTAAAGAAGTTTATGAAAAAATAAAAGACGAAAAAACAAAGAAATTTTGCGCTGATGTTGTGTCAGTTCTCGCAATGGGAGTTAGTGGTTCAGTAGTAAGTATTATATTATGTTATTATTTAGTCAGTATTGCCTGTCCTGAGTGAGATGAGTATGAGCATTTATATATTTATATTTAACAGCGATTATCTTGTTTAGGATGCTGCAGAAAAAAGAGAATGTCTCAAATACTGTCTTTTGGGCACTATGTCTAATGTTGGAGAATGGGGACATGAATATGTGAGGTAAATTTATATTTCAGTATTTTTTAACTCTTTTAGTGGCAAATTTTTATTATTTTGTGGATGATGCATTATAATACTAAATTTCAGGCAGTTAGAGGGGGAAATTGCTGAAGAATGGAATATAGAGAACATGGAAACCTTGTTAACATTAGTGAGGGATGTTATTACCTTTGACATGCAACACTCGGCTGAGATACAAGCATGTGATCTGTTGATGGAAATTGATAGGCTTGATTTACTGACACAGCATATGGATCAGAGTAACTACCCCCGTGTCTGTCTATACTTAATTGGGTGAATATTTTTAATTTATTAAGTCCTCATAAAAATCTTACTGCATAGAAATAATATTGTATGTCTGTTTGTATATATAAATAAATAAAATAAAAATAGAAATAATATATTTTTTATACACACCTAGTAGTCCTAGGTTAAACAATTGATTTAATTTTGGTTTTCAATCACCTACTGCATTCCATCAATTTTTCATAAAACCATACTTGATTCATCAGTATTATATGTTTTGTTTATAGATGTGCAAGTTATGTTGTGGAACCAGAATCAACACAAATTCTTCAAGGAGTGTTGGACACATATTTGCGTTTTGGAGAGTACCCTCGTGCCTTGCTTGTAGCAATGCAGCTGCACGATAAATCTAAATGTGAAGAAGTCTTTAATGCCTGCACTGATCCGTATGTATTACAAATACAAATGTACATATACCTAACTTGTATTCAAAGATAAAGGGTATTGAAAACCTCTACTAATGTTAGTCCCTGTCCCTTTCCACCCTTTTCTTGAGAGGAGAGGATGGGAAGGAAAAGGGGATTTTACGGTGGATGAGACATATAGGAAGGGGAAATGTCCTCACTATGTGCGTCTCCTCCTCCATCAATTAAGGGTAGGCAACGCATTTGCAATTGCGGATGATTATGAGCATCGGTCGTTTTCCATTTTGGTGGATTCAGGTGGCCGCTTGCTCGTTTGCCACCTTGTATTATAAAAAAAAAGTTACTACTGTCATTTTTTTGTGATACCTATAATAAAAAACATTGATTAATAACAAACATGTGTTGTTCATTTATGGTTTGTGTTACCAAGTTTAATACAAATTTTCATAAAAAAAAGAAAGTTTGTACTCAGACCTTGTTAGTTGAGCAAAAGACATTTCGCTGTCTGGAAGTTTAAGTAACTGTGAAAACTTTACGCGAACTGAATCGCGAATGTTCTCTCGAAATATGACTGGAATTACTAATTTAGATTCTCCACCTACATAAAAATGTTGATGGAAATACCATAAATGTGTTATTACTTTACTGTAAAATACTGTCAGAAACTTTTTTTTCCTTTATTTTGTGAATTACAGTAACAAAAAAAATAAGATAAAAAGAAAAGTTTAAACATAACATAGACAATCTACTAATAGATTTTCTAAAAAGTAAACAAAATTTTTGATAAAAAAACTCTGTACCACAAAGAACTCATAAGATATGTATTTACAAAACAAAGTCATCATCAACAGCTCACTATACATCCCCAATGAGGGGATTGGAACCTATCCTGAGCCTCAAACACATTGGCCTAGTGTGAATTGGTTGCCTACACATCTTTTAAATCCTTTGTTGATATGTGCAAGTTGCAACATAATGTTATCCTTCACTATAATTACGTCAGATGATGTAGTCAAGGAAATTTAAGTTATTCCACTTACAGAAAAAAAAATGGTTTCTTTTTCCAAGAAAAACCTTGTTTCTTGGAAAAAGAAACCATATTTTTCTTTACAAATAAACAATGAGATAGCATTGAGTTGCGCAAACACCAGATTAGTTATAAAAAACAATACAGCATGAACTGCCCACAGACTTTTTTTGTAGTTACATTTACACTGAATATTTTTGGTTATGGAATGTGGAGGGTACACCGGTAGAGATAGACCTAGAAAGACATGATCAAGAAGGGAGTTATGACGGAGATGATGGATGATAGTTATTTGGAGGACGAAAACCCAATGAGCCGACCCTGCAGGAGGAGTATGATAAGGCAGGGGAGATGATGATATTTGGTTATTTCTCTGCATCATCATCACAATGCTTGCAAAATATTCAAATGTCTGTTGCTTTTAACCGCTAGATTTTCTACTGTACACATGAAATTCATAATTGAAAAACACATTGGTATGTGTAGGGACCAAAACTTCTCCTGGTTATAGATTAAGTTCTGGTCTGGAAGCCAGTAATTGCAAAATTAACAATTGCAATATGTTCATGTATAAAATATATCCACAACATATTCCCTGTTATCTTTCATGACTAATAATTGTGTTATGTACAACATATCAGTGAAGAATCAATAATTGAAAATGTTCATGTGAAAACTCAAGTTCTGTTCTTACCGTTCTCACAATATAATTTGAATTTGCAAGTTAAAAGGATAATAGACAGCTGCAAGTGTTTTAATAATACTTGAATATTGTCTCTCTAATCTTTGTTTTTCACTGAACATGTCATTTAGAAACTAAGAAAAAGTAAAGAATTAAACATAACAAATGATATAACTATATTTAAATATTTGTGTTCATACAGTTGTCTCTACAGAGTAGTTTTTGTTTAATTATTAATAATGACAAAATTATCTTAAGTCTTTTTAATGAAATACATTTAGTAAAGTTTATTACATGAAAATTGGTAAAAAAAAATGACGACCACGATAAACACAAGTGATTGCGCACCTGTAAGATTGCAGATTTCTTTATTTATTACCAATGCGAAACCAACTTACCTCGCCTATTGAAGGGTCGTACCCGAACAGCAACTTTAATCTTATCCGATGCCATTTTTACACTTAAAATACACAGATATATTCAAAACACAACACTTTACACATTAATGTTTAGTAAATTATTGCACATATTCACCCATATTCTAAAACAACAAAATTCATTATTTCACGTTATGTTCACGACGGTTCCCGAGTTGACACTGTTCGCCATGTTGTTTTTTACGTTAGTGTAGAGATGGGGCATCCAGCTTTGGCAGAAGAAATGGAGTTTCAGAACCGATAATTACGGTTTGTTATCGTTTTTAGTGTCCTTTTTTCTACATCTATTTCGCGAAGTTCCTGTGAATGTAATGTTTTGCTTTAAATGTTCATAGTCATATTTTCAACTACTACATACATCGTTATCTTTCAGTAGAAAATTATTACCATTCATCAAAATTAAATCAGTTTTATGAGGTGTTTATTGACATTTGAATCTTAAGAATTAGTAAAAGTTTAACTTGAATTCAACAGTTTTATTTTAAAAGAAGAAACTAAAACTTCTTCGTTGATTATATTTCTATCACCATTCAATTTATGAGGACAACACTATGCCGGCCTAGTAAAAAAAAATTAAAAACATTGTTTATTTATTGACAAATGACAAGTCATGATAATTTAATCACATTGAATTGAATTAAAACTGAATCAGTGCAAGCAAATGCAATTACATTGCTTTAGAGCGGTCTCTGTTTATAAAATTTAGAAAGTAGCAACTTTATTGTTAAATTTGAAGCTTATGGTAAAATTCTTATAGACTCTCTTAATACTAATATGTCTTTCCAGAACTAAAGAACGATGGCTGCAAATCCATTATTCGGTTGGGACTTAACTTTTAAGACTGTTGAAAAAGATGTTAAACGCAAATCTGATATTCTTATAGCGTTTATTCATTGGAATCTAACTAAAAGAGGTTTTAGAAGTATTGGAATCGGTGATGAGGTAATTTTAATGCAGTTCACTATCAAAACCTGTCTAATTTTTTACAGTTTTACATTTCTGTTTGACTTTATAGAGAACGCTTACTGGTGAAGAAGATAAAACAGAACTTCTTCCAAGTGGATGGAATGATAAAGACAACTATACTTTAAGATATGTTTTGGATGAAAAACTGTACATTCTTCATGGAATCAACACCGAGGGCAATCTCATCATCAATCTTTTGGTAACTTAACTGGAAAATCTTAAAACTTTAAGAATTTTACTTACCATTCACTGTAATTTTTGCCTTGTATTTTTGTTGGTATACTTTTTTCGAGGAGTGTAAAGTAAGTGAAAGCAAATACTTTCATGAAAGTATGCAAAACTTACTTCCTTGTAGTTGAGTTAAATAAGAAGGCATTTCATAATAATCTACAAACAAGATGTATAAGACATTTCAGTTAAATTACTGTTTTTTCATTGATATTTTTCTTGTAATGATAATTAATTTCAAAATATTGTTTAGAGATCAGAAGATCTGACAGTGTCTAATTTGGCAGTCAACATAGAAGATTCTATACATGCAATGAATGGGAATATTGATAAATTGATTCCGAACCACAAGGATCTCATGTACAACATAAAGAGAGATCTTATAGACACAATCACTCAGAGACCTACTACAACTGTGCAAACACAAACAACACGAGGTTGGTGTATTTTGACTAATTATACCCTTTAATAAAGTTAAGAAGCTGACTAATTTTAGCAACAGTTACACAAGATATACTAAGCAAAACTAAATGTCATACTTAATAAATATTTAATGTTATGAACAATGTGCTTGCATTTCCATGAAAAGGTTGAGGAAGTTAGACCCCACTGAAGGAACCATAGAGCCACATATGCTCTGGAATCACATTTTGCTGACCACTGCCATAGGCGATCAGTAAACAAGTTGAAATGTTAATATCATAGACAAGAACTTATACTTATCTACAAAATAAAATTAGGAAGGTGTTTTGTCTAATTCCATTTATCTTTTTAAATCATTAATGTGTATCTGAACTAAAATTAATGATCCACAGATTAGCTTATTAGTACATATACCTGAATAAGATTATTGGACTGACTCAATTTGTTCAGGCATAGAGTAATGTTGAGTTGCATTGAGAGTCACTTGAAGGTTCACTGCTAATTAAGTTGTTAAGTTGTGAAAGTGTTGAACTTGATGTTTTCAACAAATATTGGTTTAAAGCTGGTTTACAAATGGCTTTTGAAATTTGCAATATCATCTTTTTTATTTCAGATAATACAAATGACAGAAGGCTTGAAAGTGATCCATTGAGAGTTCCGCCACGACCCTTGCCATGTGTGAATCCAGACAATCATGACTTATGGTTTGTTATTTACTAATTTAATCCAATCCCATAATTTTTGACTTAGAATCAATTTGAGTGAATTCATTCTGAATTTTGTGTGTGCTGAAGTTTTAAAGAGTTTTTATTTATATTTCAGGGAATTACCTTCTGCACAACTTCCTAATGTGGGCCGATCAGATTTAGATCCTTTTGCTCCTGGCACTGGTGGTATGATCTTCAATCCATTTGGACCGCGAAGAGATATTGAAAATCCTGGATTGGGTATCCCTGGAGGGCTTCCAAGGTTAGTAGGTTTCCAAAGAGAAATATAATTTAGGTTAGAACTCAGAAACCATCTTTGGTTCTTGTATTTGAAATAATGGTACCTAAAGTTTGGATTGATTTATTTTATATAGTGGATTATTATTAAATAAGTTTTAAAGTATTTACATAATGAAATTTTATTGATAAACGTTACAGAGGGTCGGTACCGCCAGGAGCCCGTTTCGACCCGTTCGGTCCACCACCAGGCGCCGCACCCCCGCCCGGGCGCCGTCCGCCGCCAGACGCAGACCACTTCCCCCCTCCCGGCTTCAATGATCATATGTTCATGTAACAATCATTTATAAAAATGTATTTACTGAAGTTCTGAAATATGGGAAACAAAACTGTTTTGTTATGTGGCTTCATTTTATTTATTCCACCTGTATCCAACAACCATTGCAACGCTACAAAACAAAAGACATTTCTAAAACGATCTCGAAATATTGTACTTTTCAGTAGATTAGGAACCATGGGAATTTATCTTTTTGTACCAACGCTTTCATAATTTACGAAGATGTAGAATTTTAATTTTTCAAAATTCCGTGAAAGAACCCTGTAATTTGTATTTGTTGTTAAAGTTTTTATATAAAGTGATAAAATGTATTTCATTTAAAACAAGTAAAAGCTACTAAAACTATGCATCACTAACTTTTCCGTTTCTCAAAATAAAATATAAAGGTAATTTTTGTTAGGAAATATTATTTTTTTGAGGGCAAACTTAGTAGTATTGTGTATTTCATGATTGGCAACATTAAGTGTCAGTTCGGCATTTTTTTTGTGCGAGGCACACGTTTTCCGCGTGTGTGGTGAATTTTGTTGGCTGTTCACGGCTGCATCCGTTCAATTTTTATTCAATGTGTATGGCTGTGGAGGTAAGTAAATATATTCCTTTTGTATAAAATGTTTAAAAACCTTTCAAATCGCTAATTTTAACTAAAGAAGGTCGCACCCTCCCATCAATATCG